>KZ806867.1:808606-823458 GCA_000696205.2 Oncopeltus fasciatus
TGAGACATATAATAGATTTAGAAATTGAAGAATAATTTAGTATTGTACTTTATTATAGAGAATAAACTAACTGATACTTTGAAAATAATCTGAGAAATGCTAAATGAAAAGTAAATGGAAATTGACTCCCTTCCAGAACTCATTTCAGACTTGATAATAAATCATCATTATTATCGTCCGAAAAACCAAACTCCATTAAATAAATTCTTCATTGTTGCAGTACCTGCGACTGAGGTTTAGCTATCATAAATGACTCTGACACTAATGAATAATGGATGAGGCGTCACCTACAAGCCAATCAGCAAGTTTACTTTCAGTATTGGTAACTCATAAATGTTGGGCCAAGGGTAAAAAAGTGGTTATTAATTTTTAAATGATAAGTATCCCATTATTAATTAGTTTACACATAAGGTTATTAGAGAAGTTATCATCAATTATATTTATTTAAAGTATTAATATAAGTATTATAATAATTACTATTAACTTAGTAGTTTGGTACTTGGAAATTGAATGCTACATCCATTATTAGTATTTAGCATGGAATTTATTAATAAACTATTAATTAATTAATTAATAGACTTCTCTCCAGAATTCCCTGCCAACAAGGGTTTGAGACAAGGTGATGCTCTAGCCTACCTCCTTTTTAACTTAGCCATGGAAAAAGCCATCCATGATTCAGGCATCCAAATGACAGGCACAGTCTTAAATAGATTAGTCCTTGGTTAGGCTGATGATCTGGACATTATTGCAGGGTCCTTTGTAACTCTGGAGAAGGCATTTCTCTAGATGATCTACAAAGAGTAGCACTGTCAATGGGTCTTGTGGTGAATGAGAAAAAACCTTAATACATGTTCACAGGAGCATATTGTGGGCAATGAGAGTGGACAGTGATTATTGACAAATCAAAATTTGAGGTATCAGAATTTATCTTCCTCAGAGCACAGGTGAACTCTATTAATGACTCTTCAGAAGGAGTTAAGCATAAAGTTGCAGTGGCAAGCAGATACTACTGTTTGCTAAAGCAAGCTGTTCACAAGACAAACAAAGTACAGACTACAAAACACTTATAAAGCCAGAGCTCACTTATGGATCGCAAACATGGAATCTGTCCATGAGTAATGAGAAAGATCTTCAAATATTCACGTGGAAGGTCCTACACAGAATATTTGTCTCTGTGAAGGATGGAGACTTGTGAAGAGCAGGAAAAATCATGAGCTTTACCACATCATATGCCAATGATGACACTGTCACGGCTATTAAGCTTGGGAGACTGAGTTGGGCCATTTGGCAAGGACGGATGATACAGATATCCCCCAAAAAAAACATAAATGAAGAGCTGCACCACTCAAAAAAACCGAAAGACCAAAACTGTAGTGGATTGATAGAGTGGCAGAGGATACAAGGAGCCTATAGGGGCCAGAAATTTAAAAGAGGCTGCACAAGAAAGAGCATTATGGAGGCCAGGACCCACCACAGGTTGCAGTGTCATAGAAGAAAGTAAGTATGGTAATTAATAGAATTAAGGAGTGTTCTGTTAATAAGGACTGAAATATAAATTTAATTTAATTTTATCGAATAATCACTTTTACAGTCTATTAAGTGAAATGTATTACTATTGAACATTAAGTGAATTATTTGCAGATAACAAATGAACAGTAAAAAGTTTGGAACTAAAATGAGTAATGTATTCTCATAATTGTCTCTTTTTGATAGTTGCTGTCTTGGAAGAGAATTTATTTATTAATTGTACATATTTTACTTCAAAGTATACATTGTGCATTATAATTTTATAATGCACAATGTGTATAAGACATTGCATGTCTTACTACACAAATAAAACTATTTCATATATTGTGTAGTTATACAACCACACAATATTAATGCAATAGAGAAACAACTATGCAAAAGATTTCAGTGTTACAGAAGGAAAATACTTTTAGGATTTTGTCAGTAAAGCTCCTCCACCAAAATGACTTAAAGAAAACCATTTTGTTATTCATTATATAAAGAACCAGAAGAAAGAGCTTACAAAATGACTAGAGGTTTTGAAATACACTGATGTGGCATCATCATACATTTTCTTTTCTAATGGTCGCTGTCTTCTCTCTTGCATAACCTATAAAGTTGTCTAATTAAAAAAATAATAATAAAAGTAATGATAGACATTACGTTAACTCTTTCTATAAGTTACTTGCGACTATTAAGAAAAATTTTTTTAGGAGATTTATTATATTAAGGAGATTTGAGACTTTGCTAATGAACAAAATCAAACTGGAAGGTTTATACAACCATTTATAAATTAATCTGAATAATAATCGATTCTCTACGTGAAACTTACTTTTTTGGAGACACCACAATTAAATGGATTTTTTCTTGGATAACAACTGTTTAATGCATTTTTATTGCATCACTACCAGTTATCCATCAAATTTTTAAAAAATCCCTTTTTCCTTTGCATGACCATAAGTTGCAATTCTGAAACCACCCTTTTTCTCAAAACATCTGAACTTCAAAGCTGGCTGGGATTATAAATAATACCTAAAAATATAGCAACCCACCAATCCTTGATTTTAGGGCTCCTTAGTAAAAACTGTAGATCCTCTTTAATTTCATGTATAACTTAGTTGGTTGTTTTTTTTTGCTGTTTTTTCATTTGAAATTCAAAATAGATCCAAGTAATCTGTTTTGTTTTCAGCAAGCTGCAGCACCTTTAAATATTTATTAAAATATTAAATGTTCTAATCAGCATCAAATAAGACTTACTCGTAGGTAATTCAAAATTTCAAATTATGGTTGACTACAAATAGCTTTACATTTCAGCTATCACATTATTAAGGATACAACAATCTTCTCAGTTGAGCAATTTCTATAATGCTATTTTTATGAAAATGTAAACTAATGAAATTTCCTGCTTGACACTGTTCATTTTGGGAATAGAGAAATGAACCTATTTTTGTGCTGGAGATATTTAACTAATATAACTTAGCATTAATTGGTGATACATTTTTATTACATCTTGTTCATTAATCCACCTTCATTCAATATACAAATAAAAAACTATCACTTCCAAATACGATACACACTTCCCCAAAAATGTCCTTTAAGTAAATAATATAATTTGTTCTTTGTAAGCAATTACCCCTTACTTTACTGAAGCTAATTCCTTAGCAGAGCTATATGATTAAATTTTTAAAACCCTCTCTTTCCCAAAGCAAACAAACTTCAAAACTGGTCAGGCTACCACTAGCATAATATAATAATTTCTTTATGAGTGATTTCCCTCATACCTTTTTATACCAATCTAACTTCAATCTATTATCTACTCTTTCCAATAGTGCATATAGTAACACATTGACCCAATACTCTTTCTGCACCTTTTTGTGAAAAATCACTTTCTTATATCTCTTTCACAACAATCTACAATCCAAGAGGATTATTGGAGTTGAAAGTCTGTTACAATGTCCTCAGAACAAAAGGTTATACCAATAACTTTTAACACCCTGTAAGGTTGTGCCCTACAGGAATTATAAATAATAAATATTAATAAAAAGAAATAATAAACATTATAAAAACTTATTTATCTATTANTTTGTTATTATTATTATTATTTTTTTTTTGTCATATCCTCTTCATAATTGACATACTTAATATAACTTAAGCCCAGGACATTATGTAATGATTTTTTAATAATTTGTCCATAAAGTAAAATAAATATGAGAAACAGCTATTTCTGTCATTTATAATTTTTAATTATAAACACTAAAAATAATAATAAAATAGATTAAATTTACCTTATATTTAGACAAAGTATGTTTAGCTATCTCTACCTCATTTAAAGCTTGTTCAAGTCTTTCCTTAGTATACCTAAAAATGGATTGATTTAAAGAATTGAAGACCATACATACTAATAAAAATTTGTATGCAAGAAGAAAAATAATAATATATGAATAATTAGACAGTAGAGGTGAGAGCATATGTATCTTCAAATAAATGTCTCGGTACTTACCATAATCACACAACTTTCTGACTGAACATAGAAAACACAACCAGGGGGTTGATAAACATCTTTCAGTCCAATAGAGAAACATAGGATTGGGATGTATGGCTATGGATGATCAAACTCATGCATCCTCAGCTTCCAATTAGTTTATTACAAGTATTGGGATCTAAATCGTGAGCTACTCTCCAACACTTAAGGGAAAACATAGTCCTTTCACACACATATGTGTATATATATATATTTAAAAAAATTATCCCTGTTTAAGCTTACTGTAAAGAGGAAAGAACTTTTTCCTTATTTTATTTACGCTGGAAGCGAAGCTGTTGAAAATTAGGGTTGTCAAATAGCATCTAATTCTTTGCTCCTTTCTTATATTTTGAGATAATAATGCACCTTAAGCCACCAAGGCAGGGACACATAAAAAATGACTGAATTCCGAAGATGGAATCAGGGATTTCGAAAGTGCATACTAATTAAAGTATAAGAAAATGCTATTTGATAACCCAAAATAATTTTTTTTCACACTTCATATTACAGGTAAACCCAGCTCCTATGTCCAGGAGAGTAGGTACAGTAAGAAACAGCCTGTAATTTTGTATTTAAAAGTGCCCAATTTCATGAAGAAAAACAACTAATTGTGGATTGTAGACCTTTAACTCAAAGTGAGTGTAGGTAAACTCCCACTCGCAATAATTCAACTTAACTTTTAAATATTTATTTTATCATAAGACAAATATGCACAGTTTCATTTCTCTAAACAAAATATTACACCAGCTGTACCAAAAATTTTTTTTTACTCACACTTGATATTTAAGGTAATTCCCCACTTTTATAGATCCAATTTGGCTAATAAAAAACTTAACTAAAAAATTTTGCATAGAAAAAAAAAAAAAATTCATTCAGAAAAGATACGCACACTTGCCCACATGCGTATTCAAAAACACAACCACACATATGCACTTACACACACTAGTAGTAAAAATTCAATGTCTTTTGGGGACCAAACAAAATAAATGTTTTTTGTTGGGGTTCGGACACGGTAGATCCAAAAAATTCAATTTAGAAAAATGTGTATTTTTTAATTATCTGTCCATGTTTTGGCTTGACTCCCTTCCTAACAGAACCAATGTTGTTTATAAAATTCCTTGTTCCACTCCTAATTGCTATGGTTCTTACATTAGGGTTTAGGGCAAACTAAAAATCCTATTTCCCTTAGAATCAACAATCATAAAAATGACACAAAGAAAAAACTGATAAAAAATGCCCACACAAAACACATGACGTGTCATGATTGACACACATTTGACTTTGATAACATTACCATTCTTTCCACTGAACCCTAGGAACACAAACGCCTTTTATCTGATACTGTTGACATTAACTTACAACAATCCAGTTAATGACGGAACTGACATAAAACAAATTTCTTTAACTTATTCAAACTTTTTCAATATTCTGAAAAACCATTAGTCCTCCTTCAAAATAAACCTGTCTCCTAGTTTCTTAAAGCTAATTATCCACAATAATGTCCTACTTTTCTTCCTAGTATTGCCCCCATTGATATAGGCCGCTCTCCCATTGAAGTTACCGCCTCTTACCCCCCTCCCTTCCTTCCACCACCCATGTTGTCCATCTCAAAAATCTCTCACAAGTTCCAAACCCTACCTCTCAGCCATGAAAATGGAATCCTAGTGACATGACAAATTTGTATTTTGAATTTTTCTACACATTCTACATACTTTTGATATCACATTATATTGAGTTATGGCAATTCTATGTAATAATAATGTAAATCATTTAATTTTGTATTCTTAAGACATTCTATTTCTTTCAACAGCCCCCCTGAAGATAGTTTACAATGTAAGCCGAAATGTTGAAAGATAATTAAAAAAATACACATTTTTCTAAATTTTATTTTTCTAACTTGACCGATCTAACTTGACCGAACCCCAACAAAAAATCTAATAATATCTATGGTCAAAAACACTCTCACTTTGAACATACATGAAATAAAGTATCTGCATAGGTAAATTATTCAATAATCCATATAAAGGTATTAAAATCATAGAGTAATTAATTAAAGGCTAGAAGAATCAAAATTATATAATTGCAAAAGATGAAACTAGAGACATTATTTAGCTTTTCTTATTCAAAACATTTTTTAATTTTATTAAGACTGTAACAAATTTCTTAAGTAAAGCAATCTATTTTCAATGAAATTAGAAATTAGTTTTAATGAAAATTTCAAATAATTTTCTCAAACAGACAGATTCTACACAATAGACATCAAATTTAATATCTTCACTTTAAATCCATGACAATGCCACTCATCGATTATATCTTCATTCCATATAAAATTATAATGTGGCTTATTTTATCATAGTACTTTCTTTTTTTTTCTTTATGTATGTAAAATTTGTCTTATGATTAAAATTATGAGTTAATAAATTTATGAAATTGGAAAGTGATACCCCCGACCAGTCTAAAGCATTGCTCTATGGTTATAGTTATTACTTACTTATTCTCTCCAACTTGTAAATTAAATTTAGCTATTTTTTTAATGAAATATTATTAAGATTATGCAGCTTGCACAGGACAGGCTTTTTCAGTTTTGAATTAATATCAGTGGCAGTAGCTAATGCTTTATATAGAAACAAGAAACAACCCATTTTAAAAATAATTGGTGACAAATGAAATATAAAAATCTTTGTTTAATACACCCCAATACTCACTTGTTCTCCATAAGAATTGAGTCTATATCAATAGAAGAGGATAACTTCAGCAAATTAGCAAGTTCATGATTAAGTCTATGAACTTTACACCTGTAAGCATCTCTTTCTGTAACTAACTCTTCTTTTTCATCAAGTAAAGCTTGAAGGTCAGATCTAAAAAAACATAATTTGTTTGATATTTACATTAAATCAGAACATCAACAATAATATAAAAATGTGACAAATTAATTCACCTTAACTCACGTATTTGTGCCTTAGATTCTTCTACCTCTTGAACTAATTCTTCTTTCAAATGTGATGTGACAGTATCAAGTCCAGATAACCTTGAAAGAGAGCGACTGGACCTCAGCACCTTAAATTGTAAAACTCACAATTGAAAAATGAAATAAAAACTTTCAGGAGAAAATATCAAATAAATTTTAAATAAATAATTTTGGACTTTATTATGCCTAATTGATTGATTGAACCCAGACTTTCTTTGCCCACTGGAATTCTCTTACTTTCTTCTTGTTGAATGCGTGACATATAAGTTTAAATTATTAGTGTTTTTGTTTCCACAGAGTTATTCTATGAGCAAATAACAAATAATAAAAATCAAATTTGTTGATACAATTATTTAAATAATTAAAAGGTGTGATATTTGCATACTTGGTGTTAAACATCTAATATGGCGCGCCAGGGTAGCTCAGGGGATCCGTACGGGTCTCGCAATCCTGACGCCGCGGGTTCAAATCCCGCCCAGGTCAATCTTTTATTTATTATAAGAAGCNAATACACTTGGCTTGCTCATGCCTAGTGTTTAAATTTCCTTATCTACTCAAGCTTTCAGAATTTTTTTAGCATACCACAAAAAACAAAATTTATTGTTATAGTAATTTTTTAGATGCTATTTATTAACAAGTATTTTAGAATTCTGCATGGAGTTTAGAATGAAAAACAGGTCAATGAGACATATAATAGATTTAGAAATTGAAGAATAATTTAGTATTGTACTTTATTATAGAGAATAAACTAACTGATACTTTGAAAATAATCTGAGAAATGCTAAATGAAAAGTAAATGGAAATTGACTCCCTTCCAGAACTCATTTCAGACTTGATAATAAATCATCATTATTATCGTCCGAAAAACCAAACTCCATTAAATAAATTCTTCATTGTTGCAGTACCTGCGACTGAGGTTTAGCTATCATAAATGACTCTGACACTAATGAATAATGGATGAGGCGTCACCTACAAGCCAATCAGCAAGTTTACTTTCAGTATTGGTAACTCATAAATGTTGGGCCAAGGGTAAAAAAGTGGTTATTAATTTTTAAATGATAAACATTTTTGGCATCTTTATATATTATATATATATATCTATGCATGTGCAAATACAAAGATGTTTATCCATGATTCTATGAGTAAATATGAGACATTTCTTATATACACTATATTAATTATAAATGAAAGCTACCTCCTATTCAAAAATATATTGTTTAGTTAAATTTTATTTGTATTTACTAGGAAACTGAAGAGCTGTTAATCTTATCAATTAAGTAAGTAATGGAATTACTGTTTCAAATGGTCTCTATATTAAATCAATCAATGAAATCTTTGCACCTCATAAACTCAAGGCTTGATGCTTAAAGCTTAGTGAGATTAGGTACATTAAAACTCTTAAACATATGGTTAAGATAGCAATATGAAAGTTGTTACTGTTGAAATTGGCAGATATGAATCAATAAAAGATACTTTCATAGACAGGTTGCAAGCATGTTATATATGTCACAGGTCAAAAATCATGCTTTAAATCTAGGAGAAATAGTTACTCAAGCAGTATTTTGGAGATTGAAGGATGTCTTCATTGAACATGAGCCTCACATCTTCATGAATGATGTATCCATGAGAATATTTGACTTTATGAACTGCAATCTGATCTCCATAAACAAGGAATTAGGCTCTAACCACAGTAAGGAAAAATTTAAACTAGATTCTCTTAATCTAAATCAGTTTTATCAATCTGATAATTGTATAATTTTAGTCTTTTTTATTTATTTATTTTTTTTCATCTTTGCCTACAAATTTTGATTAGACCTAAATAAAACCCTTACATGACTTTAAAAGTATATGAAAAACTTTAAACTTTATCAATTCTCTCATGTTCCACTTAGTTTAGGAATTTTAGATTTTAAAGAGCTATAATAAACATCATTGTACTTGGAAGAATTGAGGTATATTCGGAAGAAGTAAAATCACTAGTTGACCAATAACTGGGGTTCGATTGGTGAGGTTCTGAGTTAAATCCATAAGATCAAATTAATAATGCAATATGGGATTACTTTACCAAAATTATCATGATTTTTATGTTTTATTTATGCTAAAGTAAAATCAAGACATCAAGTCTTTTGTTATCATCTTCAAGAAACTGATAATTTTGATGAATATTTTTGATTCTCTTTTTTTCTTTTACTATGAAGATGTGTTATTCAGTATAGATATCTAGAAATTTAAAGAATTTTTCTCCATTTTTACCACACCAGCTTATTTTACACTGAGAGAGTCTCAAGCTTTCTTTTCAAGAAAGCAAATAATTTCTATGTTATCAAGAAAGCCAAATCATGATGTGGGTTTTATAATAAGTTTACTGTTTTGAGTCCTCCAGAAATTGGACAATGCCAATATGACCTCAGAATAACTTGAAAAAATTCATATTTACAGAAAGGGGGAGGGGGTTTCAAAAAGCTTTTCATTAAATTCATCCTCTCCTCTTGACACATAAGCATATTGTTTGTTTAGAGGAGCATATTAATCTGTTTTAAATAGGAGTGCAGAAAATTGAAAAGAAACTCGGCTCTATTCGTATTTAATCTGAGACCTTTGGTTCCGGAGTCTAGAAAGTAACCACAAAGTGAATATTAAAAATATTACATCCTTTCAGAAAGTTATACCAAGTGTAAAGAGAAAGCTAATATGAAACAATAATGAATCAGCGCTCATGACCAACAGCAGTCGATGCACACTATTAAAAAAAAATGAATCAGAGCGAATGTTAAAGACATGACTATTGGTCAGTTTTAAAATTTTGATACATACCAAGCTTGATTGGGGGCAGAGTATCAACTTCAGAAGTAGAATATCCTTCAAGAAGAATCTGACATGGATTTATAGTTTCATATTTGGCTAATTTTCCTTCAAGGTATTTTACTCGCTCAGCTAGAATCCTGGAAAAGATTATCAAAAGTACATTATTAACATAAAATTCAAGCACTTAATTTTTAACTGTTGAAAAAAATAATAAAATTACCTGTTAGCTTTCTTTTGATGAGATAGTGACAAAGATTTATCTTGCATTGAATCAACCAAGGCCATACATAGCCCACGAAGATCTGATAATGTTGCATCTTTGTTCAACATTCCTCGGCGCCATATTGATTCATCTTTTTCTAATAATTCTAGAACTTCAAAAATATTTAAAATTACCTACAAAAATTAAATAAATGAAAGCAAAATTCAATGAACTTTATCTTTCATTATTAATATGTTCTTCTGCTATTTAACTAATATATCTCAATTATTATTATTGATAATAATTGATGAACATACTATGTGAATGATAATTAAAATAAATAACTTTACAATGAATGAAAAATATTTAAAGAAAATTTTTGTGAATGAAATAAAAAATAAGTGAAATAAAAGAGTGTATAAAAAAAAAAAAATTACTGTTTTATCAAATTCAAGATTTGATTACATAAACTGTAAATGTTTTAATTCTGTATAGTACTTAATAATCCCTTTAGAGCATTCCCTAAGCTTGTTAAATACCATTCAACTATTCAAAAAAGCCTCAGTTTAGTTATTTGTTTTAAAGAAGAAACATGACAGTGCTCTACGCAATTCTCCTAATTTTAAGGCATTACTGTAAAAAAATTTCACAGCCGCTGAAGAAACTTTTGAAACTATTAAATATGAAGAGGAAGGAGTTCTTGACCAGTGCACTGCAGTGTTGCTATGAAAATTTTAGCAGTGAAGATATTGGAAAGGAAGAAGGGCTCTGGGCGACCATTAACAGATATTGGTAAGGTTCTGAGTCAAATCCATCCAAAAGTTCTCGTGAACTTGCCAGGGAGTGTGGAGTGTCAAAACATAATAGTAGTCCCCATCTACTCTCCATGGGCAAGATGAAAAAGAAAGCAGTAGACTGGTCCCTCACGAACTTACTCAACAATCACTCAAGAGGATGGAAATTTGTAAAAATTTATTGAAAAACTTCTGATATGAGATTTTACCGGAAGATTGTCGCCTGTGATGAAAATTGGTTATAATTTGAGTATTAACTGTATTTTATATCAAAGATGTAATAATACAAATATTTGGTTAAAATCTGTCAGGTTTCTTTTTTCTTTTTTTTTAAATATTTACACTATAAAGTCAAGATATGTATTTAAAGCCTAGCTGATTAACCGCAAATAGAAGAGTTGAAAATATCTCAGAATTATCATTATTAGTATTTAAAGCATTGAAAAAAAATAATGCAAAATATAATTAAAAGAAAAAGTAAATCATAATAGATTTCAAAAATAAATTATGGTTAATGTAAAATAAAGTTTATAAATAAAGTGGGATAAGATACAATATGGAGATAGCCATTCATAAATGATATAATATATTATCTATCATTATATAAGCAATAATTCAGAATGATCAAAATAATAATAATAAGACTACGAGCAGTATAGGCAGGGTCGATATTTGCAGAGGGATATATCATGGTTATAATCTAAGCCCTTTTTAACTCTCAATCCAGTAAGCACTTTGATTCAGCATGGCAGCACTTACTTTCTCCAGCCAGGACAAGGTCCTCTCATATTGCATGCCTTTTACATGGATGACCTCAGGCAGTATGCTAAAAATAGAGATCAGTTATAAAGTCTGTTGGAAACGGAAGCAGACTTTAATGAAGGAGTTTGTATAAAGTTTGGGATCCAAAAATGTGACATTTTAGAGTTCTTAAGGGAAAAGGTTGTCAGAAATAAGAATATGATACTCTATGATGAAATAATCATTAATAAATTGTGACCAACCAATAGCTATAAATATCTCGGCATTAATTAATTTCTTAAAATTAAGAAATCTACTAAGGAGCAGTTTATTCTAGTTTTAAATTTTGAGTGACTAAGAGCTATCATAACTATTCTTAAGTACTATCTGGGTGCAGGAAATAAAGTGAAGGTCATAAATGAGTGTGCTGTGCCCGCACTAGCATACTCTTTTAGTATGCTGACCTGGCTGTGTCCAGACACTGATCTAGAAGTGACAGATATCTTTGTAAGAACAGAGATGACGGCTTATAGAATTCATGCAAATTCATCAATAGCTAGACTGTATCCTGCAGTAGCAAAGAGGCAGGGGACTTACAATTGCTTGGGAATCCTGCCGAAATCATGAAAATGCCCTGAGAGAATATTTAAATAGTAACAAGTCTCCGATTGCACAATTTATATGTTCTATAAATAGGGGTCTAACCGATCTCAGTTTAGCTACTCAAATAACTCCAAGATATGCCACAAAAAAAATAACGAACTGTGGCATGGAGAGCCAAGGAGCTTCAAAGAAGGTTCCACACTGCAATGCGTGCTCACAACATATCTCGTGAGATGTCTGTATATTGGCTTTGTCAGGGGATACTCTAGAAACTTAGGGTTTTGCTTTAGCAATTCAGGACCAATAAATAAGTACAAGGTCATTTCACAAGTACATTATTGGAGGAACGGGGTCTCGGACCAGTCTCGTCCCACCCTCAGAAAGCAGGTGACAACTCATCTAAGAGAGTTTGTAAAAAGTTTTATCCCAACAGAAAATCATAGGTCTTTTAAAGTTACTGGGAGCAAGATCAAAACAGTAGAGTCAGGTAAGAGTCTCAGAAGTCTGGACAAGCACTAATGAAATTATTAACAAAACTAAATTAATAACTATTTAAAGATTTCTCAAATTTTTAAAGTGAACTAGAAAAAAAAAGAAAGAAAACAATAGGGTATATTTATTATGGCTTCAATTAATGAAGTTCAAATATCAAACTAGATTTTTTAAAATTTGATTATATTAAAAATTATGAANTAAAATTATTTATAAGAATTATTTAACAACATAAAAAAATTCTCTCAAACTATTTTCATTCATTCTAAATATTTATATGTAAAACTTATTATTTTTTTCAAATGGAGAGTTTTTGACTGTGGAGATCATAAGAAAATAATTTTTTGGGGTTTGGTAAAGGTTGAACCAAAAAAAATTTTTTTTTAAATATATTTTTATCTGTCGATGTTTCAGCTTACATTGTAAGCCATCTTCAGGGCTGTTAAATACAATGTCTTATAAAAACATGATAAAAAGAAAATATATATGGTTTAAATTATTAATGCATAAAATTTGACATAACTAAAATTAAAGTGATAAGAAATGCTTAGAAAAACAATAACAATATCATGATGATAATTGTGGAAATGTAATCATTTCATTATTAATTTGAATCGTACAGAGAGCTAGAAAAAAAAAACAAAAAAACTCTCTACCTCAGCTGGGGATTGAACGCAACCAATCTTCCAAGCTTGCAACCAAACTCCCTCAGTGGCTTAGTTGGTTAAAGCATCTGCCTGGATAGTCAAAACACCAGGGGACCCGGCTTCGATCCCCTGCTGAGATAGAGTTTTTTTTTTTCTAGCTCCCTGTAGGAATCAAATTAACAATAACAATATGTTTTCAATACTTCTTCAATGTCAGTTCTGTCGTTAACTGGATTGTGCTGGAAGTTTATGTGTATGATTTCAGATAATAGGCATTTGCATTCGTAGGGTTCAGTGGAAAGAATGGTAATGTTTTCAAAGTCAAAGTGTGTCCCTCATGGATGAGGGCAGTTTTTATTTGCTTTGTATTAATGTCATTTTTGTGATAGTTGATTCTATGGGATACAGGGTACTTGGTAAAGCCAATGTATGAACCATAGAAATTAGAAGTGGGACAAGGAATTTTGTAGAGGACATTAGTTATGTTAGGGAATGGGATAGGGTCTCAGAGGTGGGTTGTAAATAGATTTGTTTGTTATTAGTGGAAAAAGCAAGCTCAGCCTAGGGAAAGTTTTTCTAAGAGATTTCTTAATTTTTTTAGAAAGCTTAGGGATATAAGGGAGAGACGGAAAGTAAAGACAGCATTGTGGGAGGGAGGCTTGGTTTGGGAGGTGGTAATGCAGAAATAGTTAATAAGTTTTTTTTACGGTATGTTTAGGGAAACCATTAGAGAGGAGGATGTAATATTTTAACTGTGACTTTTAATTTTTTTGTAGTGGAATGTCCTGTCAGAAAGTGTGAGTGATCTGTAGTTGAGTATTTTGGCTACATTTAATTTGATGATGGGGGTGAGATGAGTTGAAATGGAGAAGACATTCTGAGTAAGTGTGCTTCATGTACCAGGCAGTGGAGATAGAGCCATTGAGGTTGTGGATGATAAGTGTGTCTAGGAAGGGGAGTTGATAGCCTGAATCAATTTCTATGATGAACTATAAATGGGGATGGTGGGAGTTGAATGCAGTAAGGATATGGGGGATTTTTTCTGGATTAAGAATGAGGAACATGTCATCAACATATTTTTTAGGAACAAAGATGATGTTTGGAAAGGATGGAGTCTAGGAGGTCATAGAGGATTATATTGAAAGTTTCAGGAGTAAGGTTATTTCCCATAGCTAGACTGCTAATCTGGTTTTAGTAATGGCAAAGGAGGTAGCCTGAAGAACAACAAAGGAAAAGCCATTCAAAATTATACAACTGTATTCTAACCAATAGATCTTTTGAATTTAATTTTGATCTGTCAAGTGTTATCTAGTGTTATTTCCTCTGTATCAGTCAACACACTCTACACCACACATACACATACAAGCAACACATTCTCACACTCATGTATACTCAGGGGATCCGTACGGGTCTCGCAATCCTGACGCCGCGGGTTCAAATCCCGCCCAGGTCAATCTTTTATTTATTATATAGAAGCTTGTCCTGAGCCATGGGTGTTTAAAATGGGGTGGCAACCTGTAGATAGCCCCTCCCTCCAATGACCCTAAGTGGTTGCAAGGGAGGCTAACACAGA
>KZ806867.1:826994-838257 GCA_000696205.2 Oncopeltus fasciatus
ATATATTAGTTTATAATATATCTCTAATATTTAGTAGAAAATCAAAATCAAAACAAAAAATAAATGGAAAAGTCCAAAAATTAAGATCAAATTATTCAGATTTTACAAGTGCATTAGATGTTTGGTACACGCATTAGACTAGGTACAAATAAGAGACAATTACAAAATGATCATGCATTCTGGATAGAGCAATGAGGGTAGAAGAAATATCACAAGGGTTGTCTTTAGTCTGTACCGAAGGTATTAGCGGGTCAACTATCCAACATTAGAAGTTACACGTTAAAAATATTCAAATGTTTTTTGTAGAAATATTATAAACCATAATTGATATAAAATTTCCTATCAATAGTAATATGTCCCATAATATTATTAGTATGGTGCTATTATATCATTAGTAATAATGTATACATTAACGACTTCGTAATTTAATTACATTTACAATTTAATACATTTAAAATTATGCATAGAAGGTTTTTAATGAAAGGGAAAACCTTAGTGTATTAGCCACCTGCAACCTATCTCTGGTTGAATACGTCCCTTTGACGTATTTAAATTCCATGGATTTTTTCCTTTTAGGAAATGATGCTTGCCCTTGCTCCTCTCTCTAGGCCAAAAAATATTTTTTCGGTGATTAAACTTGGCCAAGACTGATTATATATATTCTTTAGAATAAAACGTTTAATTTTGTTACGTCACAAAAATCTCTTTAAATTTGTTGTTGAAGGATAATTTTACATATTCCTCTTAGGATTGTTTAGTAAGTTACGTTTGTTTCCCTGGGAGGTTTCAATTTCGCCAGAACCTTGCTTTGAAAGTTGGTTTTTATCTTTAAAATGGCCCAAAATGCGAATGATATTGATGGGTTGCTACAGATTTGTAAATCTATGATTTCATGCTCAGACTGGTAATACTGATAAGCCAAAATTTCTTGCGATAATGGTTTTTTCTTTCTCTGTGTCTTGTTGTTAATGTTAATAGATTTCAGCATTATGTTGTTTTTAGTTTTTTCAGAAGTTTAAATTTTTATTCTTAAACACCATTGTAAGTTATATCTGCTTTATTTTCCCTTTCATATTTAGGAAATGTTAGTTTTGCATTGGTAATTTTCAATTGTGGGTAATCACCAAATAATAATTTTTTTTAATTTAATTTTTAATTCACTTTTATTATCAAACATGTATTTTTGTTAAGTAAAATTTTTGATTATGCTTTGTGTAATATTTTTAAGAAATATTTGTTTATGTTTATTGATACTTACTAAATACTAAATTTCTCTCGTTCATGATCTTTCAATGAGCACTTTTATTAATTTTTTATATTTCTCTTAAAATGTACTAAAATTTTATTAACCAGACATTATTTTGTTTATTTCAATGAGTTTTTAATTTTCCAAAATTGTTAAAATTAATCTCTGCATTTTTTTATTCTAGCAAAGAAATTGGCGTTAGTGAGTTAACTTGTGATCACATTGTTTGTGATAGTTGTTTTCAGACTCACAATTGTAGTGACTCTTGTTCTACAAGTTTAACGAAGTCCAATTCACCTTCTTTTTCATTTCTGAAAGGTCTTTTTGAACAGCTCACTAGGATTTATTCTGCTGGATTGGCTGGTGAGGAAATCAAATGTATTCATATTTATTTATTTATATGAAGTGCTATCAAAATGAGTAATATTAGCTGGGATTAGTTTTTTCTTTGTTCCCAAATTTGTATATTGAATTACATGTAGTTTATTTTGTTGGTTTGTTATTCTTATTAGCTGAAAATATGTATATATTACATTAAAAACTCATGCGTATCTAGCTGAAAGGAATGCGAGTAGAATCATAGAATCTAAAATTATGCTCAAAATATATTTATATCCTAACAAGATAATAAATATAAACTCTGTTGAGGGGGGTGATTGGGTCTCTATAATTAACCTGCTTGGAGTAATTTCATATTGTTTTGGTTTATTACCAGTATCAGGTGCTGTAAATAGTTATATTTATATAGTGGAGAAATTAGTCAGGGTTTCGGCCAGGATCAGAAAATAAAATTCTCCAAAATTGTTGGGTAATTATTTTATTATGGCCGACTTTTCGACTTAACATGTAAGTCAACATCAGGGCAATAGTAATGTCTGGAGAGGTGCTTTTTACCTTATACCTTTTATATTAGGAAAATGTATTACGCCCCTAAACCTCAGAATTAGAGCATCCTGTTCAGAACCATAGTCCCCTCTTCCCATAGCAAGGCATGCTCAGTGTCATTTAATGATTTTTCCAAGTTCAAGTGACTGAACAACTTCCTAACGGCTTTGCAGCTGAAGACGAGAGAGTGGTATCCACATTCTCAAAGCCACTTTAAGACCTGGTATCAATTGCTAACACTAAGAGGATTAGGGAAAACCCAATCGCCTTTCCCTTCCTTAGCCCATTCCGCTACACAATTCCCACAGCCTAGTATTTCTTCACTTCTCACTGAGGAAGGGCGAGAGATCCCCGAAAATTTTGCTCCTTGTGATATTTTCTTTTTGTGTGTGCACTACACTCTCTCTGACCCGTTCTTGATTGCTCCATATCGCAGCTGCAAGCTATGTGTATATATATATATATATATATGTGTGTGTGTGTGTGTGTGTGTGTGTGACCATTTTTAACCTTTGGAGATCATTTTCACGAGCACTACAAAACAGTAACAAATGAACACTTAAGAATATNATATATATATATATTAGGTAAAAATTTTTTTGACATTATAGGCATACACTATTCCTATTGTTCCAATTTTTTCGATATGGAACTTAGCCCTTTGTTTTATATTTAAAAAGTTATATTTTGAATATCATTAGGAAAAATTGAAAAGTGGTCATTATCTCTCTCTCTCTCTCTCTCTTCCCCTTCTTTTATTTGTACCCCTTCTCTTTATCTACCTATTTTTGGGTTGGCAATATTGTATTCATCAGTCATTGTGTGTAAGAATTTTTATTGTTTAATAATCTTTTCATTTTTATTTTTCATATTCTTTCTTACTCTTGAGTTGAAAGTTTTAAATGTCTGTCTTTACTAGTTGGATCTCAGATGATTTTATTTATGATATGTATCTTATGTTGGTATTGTTCTATCGCAGGTAATAATTTTCAAAAAATGGATGATACTGGCAATAACATTCCAAGAAAAAGGCATAGAAGACATCCCATTTCAAAAAGAAGTTGTTCCTGTGAAGGTAATGAGACCTGTTAATTTTAAATAATAGTTATATGAATAAATATGTAGCTCTGTCAGCAAGTGTTTGTATACAAATTAGCTATTGAGATCATTACAAAACTTGACTGAAAGAAGTTGCCTACTAAGAGTTTTGAACCAAAATTTATTTATTTTATTAGAAAACAGAGTTTTATACAGTTACGCATGCACACACGCGTAGACAAAGTATTAACAGAACTAATAACCTTTTATTGAGAACCAATATTTTATTATTAATTAACAGAGAAGGTAATAAAATTTCATAATAAACAAGTTCATAATAAAAACATATGACATTGCATGCATGTGTATATTAAATAATAATATATCAACAATTCAATTAATCGATTTTAGTTCAAAGTTTTGGTGATTGAACATTTAAAAAATATTGATTTTCTCAATATTAATTCATTCTACATTCTTGACTAAATCTCAATTACCAAGGATATACACTTTTGAAAAATCAGTAATTTATTTTTGTTGTTTCACTTTAGGAAAACCTTAGTGTATTAGCCAAAACACACATATATTATAGATAGCTAGGATGAAAAATCAATAACCTTCATAGAAAAATATTTGCCTTGTGTCATATTTCTCAGTTCATCTCGTTCTCGTCTACATTTATTTAGTTCCTCACTTAAAATTAATAAGGCCTCAGCTTTGCTTTCAAGTTTTCTTTTAAGGGCTGCATTCTACAAAATAAAAATATAATTATTAGAATAATAAAAACTTATAGAAACATATTTTGCCAAATACGCATCATTAATTTAAATAGACATATGATTTCATCATTAATTCTCATAAAGTAAAATAAAATTTCACTTTTTTGTTAGTTTAATTTGCACTATGAAGTTTATTAAATTTTCTTGGAAGATAGAAGAAAGACTTTTTTGGCCTTTATTAGTCATACATTACAGCTGTTATTCAAGAGAGTCAAAATTAAATTCAATTAAGCCCCCATTTGAATTTTTGAATCATGTGATGAAGAAAAAGATAAAAAATTGTGAATTTTCTTTTTACTATGCAAAAATCTTGATTTTGGGAGGACAAAAAAGTTTTTAAAATCTTATAATTTAAAGACATAATTACTGAGAACCTATTTCATTTACCCAACTCTTTCTTCTTCTATCCAACCGAAGAGAAAAGTTCACTTGCATTAAAATATTTTGTGAAAGAGTATAACAGCCATTCTCAACTGACTGTGGAGCAGTCAAAATTTTTATGTAAATATTATTTGCTCTGTGAATTTTATTAACTGAATACATTCAAGTTTATTTATTCACAGACACTGGACTTCTAAAAAAAAAAAAAAAAAAANCAATTAATCGATTTTAGTTCAAAGTTTTGGTGATTGAACATTTAAAAAATATTGATTTTCTCAATATTAATTCATTCTACATTCTTGACTAAATCTCAATTACCAAGGATATACACTTTTGAAAAATCAGTAATTTATTTTTGTTGTTTCACTTTAACTAATAAGTTGAAACTCGGCTTTTATTAATGAATTCTGGTTAATTTCTTAAAATTCCTCTATGCTCTTGTCTAAACCTTAATTTCAATGAAAAATTAAAAAGTAACTTAAAGAATTCGTTAAAGTCTTGCAATCATTTGGTCTTGCAATCTTGGTGCTGGGGGTTCACATCCTACTTTGGACAAGCATTTGTCTATAAATAAGAGCTTATCCTGAGCCATGGATGTTTAGAATGAGTGGCTGTCTCCAAATTTTAAACAATCAATGCGAGGGAATAGAATAAGAAATCTATCTGTCCCAGCCAAGACTCGAATCTAGATCTTGCTAGTATGCTGGGAATTTATTGAGTTATCTAGCTCGTCCCGGTGGTGTATTGGTTAGCATTCGTTCCTGGAAGGCAGGAGATCCAGGTTCGAGTCCTGGCTGGGACAGATAGATTTTTTATTCTATTCCCCTCACATTAATTGTTTGTTATTGAATATATTTTACAAAGAATAAAATTAAAATCAAACTGCTTTAAAAAAGAAAATAATAAGATATACATGAATAGTTTTTTAAGCTTTTAAAAAAAGCAATTGAGATAGTACTACGATTTACAAAGTACATATCTTTCTGGAGTTACTCTAATTATTTTTTAACTCATTAATTACTAATCTTCTTGGTTATTATTCTAATGAGAATATTAGGAACAATACTTGTAAAAAAGAATATATATTAGTAGTATCATACAATTAATATAGAATATAAAGTTTTTGATGGTACAGTGACTAGAAAAAGTAAGGAAATCAATACTCTTGATTGAAGATGGGGTTATGTATATGTATGTGGGGAGAGTGAATCTGAGATGAAAGTTTCCCAAACTATTATGGCTTCTCCCTTCCTCTGCTCTTGTCTGTTGGAATACCTTGGGGACATTTTAGTATTAATACTTAGAGGATAAAACAAAAACTAATTGCAGTCAATCCCACTGCTCCTTCTCTGGGACCTTAAACCATGAAAAATGACAGACTGCTAAAAACTGATTGACAACTTGTCACTGGATGAAAAAAGAGCTCAGGCAAGGCCAGTTTGGATGATATTGCTTTTGCTGTCTATAAGACCTCATTGATGAAAAAAACAAATGATGAATAAAGAATAGAATTGAATAAATTATTAGTTACAAGGACAGGCAAAGGTTTTCAGCAGGATAACTTAATGTTCTATTTTTTTATTTTCTAATTTTCTAATTTTTTTCTTTCTTTCAGATCACTCTGAGAGAAGTGAGAACAATCTACTCCAATCTACATCAAAAAGCAGTGGAATTAAAGTCCTATTACCAAAAAATAATGGAATAAAAACTCCTTTATCAAAAGATGATGAGATTAAGTCTCTTTCTTCTAAGCTACTTACACATCATGAACTAAGTAACATTACTATTAAGGTTGAGAATGAAATTGATGCATATATCGAAAGGTATCGTTCTGTAGAAACTCTTGAAAACATGGATAATAAACCTCTTGAAAATAACATATCATCAAAGAATCATAATGCAGATGACATGCCCAAACTTGAACGACAAGATAAATTTAGTAGGAATAGTAATTTTTCTGCAGCTTCTCAAAGTGGACCTGATGTGTTGGAAGCTTTTGATAAAATTGAAAATTGCCTTAATGGGATCACAAGGACCAAGAAAAAGAAATTAAATTATATTAAATTGCCTGAACCCTCTTCTAAAATAATTCCAAGGAATGAAGAAAATACTAGCTGTAATCTAGGTGATGATCTAGCTGAATTTCACTTAAATCTGGAAGCTGAAAATTCCTTGCCAAGCATTTCTTGTGATAATAATACTGATAGGACCATTATTCATAATGGTGATGACTTGCATAATGATGCTAGTGATAGTACCACTCATATAATTTCCTATGGTAATTCTCAGTGTGTGGAGAACAACATAATTAAATCTGAACATGAGTCTTCACCTTCTAGAGAATCCCTTAAGTCCATATCAAAAGCTGGACCTTCTTATGTCAGAAAGAAACAGGAGGATAAAAGAAAGAAAAAAATCCCTATTAAACAGGCACACTCCCTAATACATAAGAATAATTTTAATTCAATTAAAAACGTTAATGGCCAACCAATATACGGTTTTCATGATTTTGAGATTTTGTCTAGTGCTATGAAAACAATTCTCTGTAGAATGGCACGAGAGAAATCATCTTGTGGAGTTGGAAACTTTGGTGATTATGAAGTCATTGTCAAGTAAGCATTTTAGAATCATATGCATTGTATGTATGTTTTGAGTTGTATGTGACTGCTATTATAAATAATGCATGTTTGCTTTTTTATATCTTTTATAGAAGAAAAAAATCCCAAAATTATGTGGAGTCTGAGAATTCATTATCTCCTCAAATGAGAACATCTGGAATCCAGAATGAGCCACAAACTTCATGGAAATTTCCTAGCAGTGATTCAATGTAAGTAAATATATATAATTAGTATAATAACTGATACTAAATTATTCCCTGTCTATAAAATTTTCTCTATAAGACAGCCTATATACAGTAGTATTCACTTTGGAAAAGTAATGGGAGTTTTGTACTTTTAAATATAAAAGTGCACATTTTATTATTATCTTTTATTGTATCTATTGTCTCAGGAATAATGATACTAATATTATTAAGGATATTTGTTATTGGCTTTTCTACACTACTGAAAGATTATATGAACTCCACTCTTTAATTCCATATTAGTTATATATGATAATAATTATTTACTTTGAGAAGAGAAATCTGAAGCTAAGAGCTTAGTTTGATCTGTTTTTGTTAAGTTCTTTTAAACCATTTCTACTACTACTGTTTTTAGCCCTAATGAACTTTTAACAAAGACATGCTGTTAAATGGGGAAAGAGATAATTGATATTAAATCATTTCTTAATTTATTACTAATAATAATTATTATTTTAGGATTCCTTGCTTTGCTTCTGAAGTTAAAATTGAGGAAGAAGAAAATATTTCATTTGATCCACTATCTAGTCGATTGAGTGAATCTGATGATGCAAACAATCATGAAATTTTACAACCCTCCCAACAGTCTGAGGTATTATTCTTGTTCACTATATATTTTTAAATTTGTAAAAGATGAAAATGTATTTTTTATAATTGAATGAGTTATTAACAATAATACACACATAAATGCACTCGCCCACTTGCTAATGTATTATGAATGCTTATTTATTGTTTATTATTATAGGATATGGTGATTGACTGGGTTGCAAATAACTTTGAAAGACTCCATTGCCCATCTCCTGTTCCGAGGTATTTTTCTCGATTTTTTCTGTAATTTTTTCTATAATCTATTATTATTTCAGAATTTTGATACAATAACTGATCATAAAAAATAATAATTAAATCTCACTGCATTCTATGACTTTGGCAATAGCAGGTTTTATTTTTAAGGCTTGGATCCTGAAACATTTTAACTGCAAGACACAAATGGCTTTTTTCAGAAGTATCTCTCTTTCTTCATTAATTTTATTTAAATTTGTCATGGGTATGGGGGAGAGGGATTGATGAAATAATGGAAATGACAAATTACAAAATTTAATGGAGAAAATAATGAAAAAACTATTAATGCATGTAAGCAAATTTTTATTGTTATGCCCTGTACTTAAAGTAACCATAAATACTTATTTTATTTTGACTTCGGTGAAAAAATATTTAAAAAATTACCTAAGTCCATCATGCAGAAGCTGGGTAAAAAAGCAATTTCCACATTTAAGGTAATTTCCTACTCATATTTGCCTGACTGTGCTTGATAACAAATTCAGCTTCTCCATTTATATTTGAAGGTAATGGGTGTCATTAAAAGACAAACAACTAATAAATGGTTGTAGACAGTAAATTAAAATTTGTGGTAAATGTAAACCCACTCGTAATTGTTCAATTTTGCTGTATAACTCTTAAAATTTTTCTTTTATCACTAAACATATCTATGTTTTTCCTTTACTCTAAACTAAATATTATGCCTGCTACATTGAGAAAACTGAAAAAAACTTGAAAACTCTTTGTACTTACACTTGACATTTCACGTAACTGTTTCTCCTTTTATTCGCCTGATTTTTCTGTACATCAGACATAGTCTTTCAAACTACATTTGAAACTTTTGTGCCAAATTTTATTATGAAAAAGTCTGCCACACAGAAGCTGCATAATCTAAACAGGTTTCCCATCTTTCATTAAAGATGGGTACATATAAGAATATTTGAGAACTTTAATTTACAAGTCAAAGAGAACAATGAACTTAAAGGGTATGACCAAAAAAAATGTACTCAAAGACTGCCTTTGAAGGAACAGTGGGGGATGCACTCACTGATTTTACTACTATTCCTAAATTTCTTTCTTAAAACTCGTTTTTCATAAAAATGTTATAGAACATAAACATAAGAAAGTTATATTTTATACGGATTATGTTCTAAAAACTTTTTTAATACTTGAATTACATAATACAATTATAAATTTTGTTAACAACCGGTCTTTTCCGCATTCAATTTCAATCTAAATTAATTTTTTTTCAAAGGATTTGGAATAAAAAGCCTAAATACTGAATTTGGATTCTAAATTTTAAAAATAGGGGGCCTGTGACTAACACCTCAAATTACATTCTAAAATTATCTTTCTTAATATGTGTTTTTTTTTAATGTTACGAAATTACATTTTACACCTACTTTGTTATCTACAACAGTATATAGTTTTATATACAGCAGGATATAGTAGTATTCGGTAACACTAGCAATAACTAGTACTGTAACTGTAAGTCTCAGTTTAGTTATTTATTTCAAAGAAGAAACATGGCAGTGTTGTACAAAATTTCTCATAATTTTAAAGCATTACTGCAAAAAAAAAAAAAAAATTGCTCAGCTCCTAAAGCAACGCATGGTATTATTAATGAAGGGGAAGGTGTCCTTGACCAGTAAACTGCTCGTAGTTAGTTTGAAAACCTTAGCAGTGGTTATACAACATTGGAAAGGAAAAAGGGCTCTGAACGACCCTTAGTGGATATTGATGTGGTTCTGCAGGAAGCTGTTTGTTCGAATCTCTTGACAAGTATTCCTGAACTTGCTAGGAAGACTGGTATGTCGAAGGATACTGTTAGTCGCCATTTACTCTCCATGGGGAAAGTGAAAAAGCACAGTAGACTGATCCCTCACGAACTTACTCTTCAGCAATCAGCTTCTTAGTTGACCTCTTGGTTAGAAAATGTTTTGAAAAACCCTTCTAATATGAGGTTTTTAGAAGATTGTAACCTGTGATCAAAAGTGGGTTAACTGGCAAAATTGGAATGCCCATAAGCAATAGCTAAATCTTGGTCAAACTGCTTTTCTGGGTGCTACAAGGGAGCAATTTGAAAAAAATTCATGCTTAGCATTTTTTTGGAATTTTATACATCATGGATTTGTTCCTGATGGATGTTCTATGAATTCTGAACTCTACTCAACAACTGAAAAGATTATATGTGAAGTTGTCTGAGTGTTATCCTGCTTTGATTTACTGAAAATGAGTTTTATTCCAAAAAGATAATTCTTGTCCTTATACTTTTCATTGACCCAAAGAAAAGTTTAAAAAACTTCATGAGTTCAAACTCCTGTCTTATTCACCATATAATCCAGACCCCTCATCATCGGGTTAATACTTTTTTCAATCCTTGGCCCATTTTCTTGTAGGGAAAAGATTTGATAATTTTTGAAAAGTTAAAATTGCAGTCCAAGAGTTTTTTGACAGCAATCCCAAGGAATGGTAACAGTGTGGGTTTGAGCCATTGGCTATCAGATGGCTAATGATAGTAGATAACAATGGACTATACTTTGAGTATTTTATAACAAAGATGTAGTACAAATATTTGGTTGAAAAACATTATTTTTCTTTCAACAAACCTTCATTTTTTATATATATTTTTTATATATTGATCTTATACTATTTGTAAGTCTATATTACTTATAAACTAGTGTCCGCAATTCCTCAAATAATGAAACCAAATTCAGTAATTAAGCTTCTTTTTGCAAACAGTTGGATATGTCTGTTAATAACTGAAATCAGATATGAGGGGGTTGTTTAGTTGGAAACCCATTTTAAAAATCTTAATACCTTTGTTATTAATAGCATTATGAAAAAAAAAAAAAAAATGTATTCAACAAAGTTGGTATAAAATGTAATTTTTAAACATTTATATTCTAAAATATATTTTTTTGAAAAAACATATAATAAAAAATATACTTAAGAATAGTGTTGGATTATTTTTATTTATTTATTTTTTTTTTGTTTCAATCGTTGTAAATCCTTGTAGAAATTAATTTTTTGTTGAAATCGAATAAAAAAAGGGAAGAGGGCTTATGATAGAAAAATTTTAAATTATAATATCCTAGTTGTTATTTGAGTTATGAAAACCTCATGGAACATAATAGGTGTAAAATGTAATTTTTAACAATTATTTTCTATAAAAATTTTACAAAAATACTTGGTGAGTATTTCCCCTATCCCAACCACCTAATCTAAGTGATTTATTTATTTTTATTTTATTTTTTTTTT
>KZ806867.1:838280-856904 GCA_000696205.2 Oncopeltus fasciatus
TTTTTTTGTGAGATAGGGAATGAATTTATGCACATCCACATGGATACTGTGGGGCTCCAGAATACAGACTACCCACTAAACCCTCTTGCAAAATGGGTGGCCAAGCGCCTCTTGGTCTCAAGCTTCTTGATAAAATCTTTCTTACGTTCAAGTGACTTTATTACTACTAAATGTAGCTATATGTTCACCTTTTTAAAATTTAGACAAAATTAAACATACAATAGCTGACATATGTAATGTAATGTCAGTTATATGATGTTTGCCAAATTAAAATCACAATGTATTTTATATTTTATATACTTACATATATAATAATAATAAATATACATAATCTAAATATATAGTCTAGTATTCGCCGTCAGATACTTTCCACTCTCAAGTGAAGGCTTGCAGCATCTTAAAATTATTGTTAGTACTGACTATATCCTTAAGTGTAGGAGCATAGTTTCTTAATGCTTTGTACACTTTAGCTCGGGCATGATCCAATTTGAGCATGCTAGGAGAAAGTGTTAACTGACCGTCCAGTGGTTCAGTTCTATAATGCCTTTCTTTAAGTGGTTCTCTACTGTTGGGAAGAACCTCTTAGTCGACTATCTCTTGGTAAACGCCATCACTCATCCCATGCAGAGTAAATATACTCTTTGTAGATGATATTAATTACACTAAGCTGTCTAGAACACTTTAGTTTTCATACCTTTTACAATTGCTTTTATCTCCATCAAATAAGGTAAATTACATCATAATTTACTCTTATTTATATCCATCTTTAATATAGTATAGGAAATCTGCTTAGATTACACAGCTCCTAAAAGACAGATTTTTGTTATTGTTATCTTTAAAATATTTTGAAATTTTTGAAACCGATTTTTTTTACTGTACTCTTTGACAGATTCATTATTGGCACTCATCTCTTCTTCAATAGACAACTATCAAATAACGTGTCATTCCTTAAGTTCATCCTAGTCCCTTTAAGATGCCTTTGATTTGTGGATATCTTATTACTTTAGCTCTATTTTCAAGGGCTTTTTGCACTGAAATTAAATCACTGAGCGGTACACCTAAACTTCTTTGTGGTGCAAAGCATAATAACATTGCACCATCCTAATTAGTGGTTCCATCAAGAGTAAGTCTACTCCTCTTGGTCACTATTACCACTTCTATTTTTGCCATGAATTTTACATTTTTTTCCTTTTTTTATTGATTAAATCTGTAAATGGTGAGGTATTTTGTAAAGATCTGATATTTTAATCAAACTTTTACCTTTTCTAAGGCATTGTAGAATTCTATATTTCATTAGAAAATCCGTATGTTTGTAATTAATAAGTCTTTTTGAAGCCATAATGTAAATATATGCTCTAAATTATGTATAGAAATTAAACCAACTTAAATTATAAAAAGTTGTAGTAGAAAAACGGAGGAGAACATAACAGGTGAACAGTCCAATGTGAACTGGCAATTAGAAAAATAAAATTTAAGAAGAAAGAAAACTCCAGGATTTTTGATAACAATGTTATCAGGATTTTAGATAACCATGTTATTGTTATTACAAGTGTTATGTTCTACTAATAAGTATATTTGGCTTATTTTTCTCTTTATTTTTATTTTATTTTATTTTATTTATTTTTTTTTTTTTACAGAAAAACAGAAAAGGTTATTAAATCAGATGCAGTAAATTCATCTCATAATTTAGACTGCTCAAATAATCTTCCTGTTAATGGAAACATTAAAAACATGTATGTGATTATATTTTTCTAAATTTTAAAACATTTAACCTGCATAAAAATTATGCGAAAAACTGGGAGAAACCATCTTACTGTGGACTCTTTTCTATGAATTTCTTTCTTCCTGCTCAATAATTTAATCCTTGGATAAGTAGTGTAAATTTTTTCCTCTTTGTACTTTGTTCTTCTGATCCATACTTCCTCTTTACTTTAGTAAAGTAAAGAAATTTATTCTTCTTATTCAACCACAGCTATTCCATTCTCATTTGTTTGTCTAAAACCCCATATTTTGGCTACAGAATCGCTTTTATCTCATTATCTTTTTGAGGCTATAGCCAAAGCTCAAAGTTGTTCTCATGACAAGAAACCAAAAATTATGGTTATTAGTTTATGTACTTATATCAACAATTTGGAGGCCACAGTTTACTTAGTTTTAATTAACTCTGTCATACCTCTTTCAAATGCATAAAACAAGAGGTATGACGTTAATTAAGAAAAAGCTAAATTAGTTATTGGGCTAAATTAGTTATTGGGCTATACTGGACTTGAGGATTATCTGAAATGTCAATTTCATAACTGAGTGAAAATTTTTTAATTGATGCAGTGAGCACAATATTTTATTCAGAACAATTTCATGAACACATATTTGCTTAATGATAAAACAATTTTTTTAGGTAAAGATATTTTAGGAGGTACACAGTAATATAAATAATTAAGAATCGAGTTTTATCTAAACCCTAAATTTTAATTGAATAGTCAAGAAGTCATAACAAATTAGTTGCTTTCTTAATGAAATTTTGCATGTTGCTTTAAAATTAAAAATGAAGGCTGTGATCATTAGTCTTTGAAATTAGACCAATTGGAGTGGAGGGTTACTTGAATGTCAGGTGCGAGTTTTCTAAGAATTTTTTAGGGGGAGTAATATTTAGCTTAAAGTAAAAAAAAGTCATCTAAGCAACTGGAGTTTATAAAAATGGGGGAGCTCGCTGTTTCTGTAATTTGTTTGCTCAAACTACTGTTTAAAAAAATCATGAGTAAGAAGTCTTCTGAAAACCAGAATTGTGGAAATTACCTTTATTTATTTCTGTCAAGATGGATGATTCTCTTTTGTTTCTATTTAGACAATAAGCCATTATACCTCTTTCTTTAGGAAAATCAACTTCGTCCTACTGATAAGTTTTCATTAAAGAGTTTCAGGCTTTCCTGACCAATGGCTTCTAAGCAGGAAAACATCAGGGGGTGAATTAGTTGAATTAAAGAAAGAAAAAAATTCAAAATTTTTTATTTTTTTATCCCCATTTAAACAAATCTACAAGTTGTGGTCGCAAAATTCATATTATTAGACTTTTTTTCTCTCTTTTTTTATGGGTTTGGTTAAGATAGATCGAAAAAAAAAAAATACAAATTTTAAAAATACACATTTTTTTTAAATTTCTATTTTTTTTTTATCTACCTTGACTGAACCCCAATAAAAAACATCTAATAATAATATCTATGGNTGATTGAAGTTCAAAACTTGGAACTTCTGACGTCTGACCCTCAATTAATCATACCTAGAAGAGCTTGAATAATTCAGAAAGCCTGTTTTGGACGCTTACAAAACATTAAATACTGCGAAATACTTTGCAGGTAGAAGATAATTATATGAAATGTAATGAATACAGCAATCAGTTAATTGAATAATAATGCGTATTGGCTTAGTAAGTGACGGTAGCCAGAAGACAACATAAATACTTCATATTGGAACAAGGAAAAAAAAAACATTTATCAAATCCACAACAATCAGTATTATTGTAAGTATACAAGGAGTGTATAATTCATATTAGATTGTATACACTCAATAACAATTATATATTTGTACAAGAATTATTTGAGAACTGAACAAACTAACTTATATGTAGCATATGTTGATATGCAACAACCATATATACAAATGCATATTTATTTTGAGAACAACAAAAATATAAAAAAATATGCTTCAAGCAAAAAATATTCAGTAACTATGTTATTCTCGTAACCGATATGATTTCTCATTTATACGGACCTAATTTAATTAATTTTGAAGAGAATGAAACGGAGGCACCTCATTGTAGTTTATAGGGTAATAAAATATTTAATAGTTCACTGATGAAATTCAGATACAATATCACTCATATTTCGATCAGTAAATACAAATCTTTAATGAGCTAGAACCTAGCCAGAAAAAAGGGTTACTATTTATATTCTACAAAAACCGCTCCAAATACCGAAAACAATAAGTGAAACCGAAAAAAAAAAAAATAAATAAAATTTCCCAAGATGAAAAAAATATTGTGCAATACTTCAAAGACCCCTTATAAATTTTAATTAGTTTTATAATAATAATAAGATGTACAGCAACCTACTTAATGTCACCTGGATCCCTAGGTTTACCAGGTAAAATGTCTTCTGGCTACCGTCACCTGCTAAGCCAATATGCATTAATATAGCATTATTATTCAATATATCATGATTGCTCTATTCATTGCATTTACTATAAATAAGCTGGAGAAATTAGTCGGGGTTTCAGTCAGGATCAGAAAAATAAAATACTCCAAAATTGTTTGGTATTGCCATGGTTTCGACTTAACTTGTAAGTCATCATCAGTAATAAAGTGCAGCAGTTTAGTTCTGCACTGGGACGATGTTTCAATGATAAATAGGATTTTTTTTTCTACATTAACAGCTACAAGAGTCGCCCTAACAATTATACATAAAATGTACTATAATATAATATTTTTTTATAATTGGGGAATGAGTGAAAAACTCTATTATAGCTGAATTCACAGTTTTAATAATAAACAGAAATTTATTTATTTTAACTTATCCTGGAGAAGGGTTTCATCAGATATGATAACTTTTTATTTATTTAGGATGCTTAATAAATATCTCTATTGATCTCCAAATTGTTAAATTATATTTAGTTGACAAAATATTTCAACTGTGGTACCTATCCATATTTCTAAAATTATTTCCTGTTTTCCTCTCTTCAATCCATTTATTTTAATGTTCTTTATTACGTTTAGCCTCATATGTATATTATTTTCTTAGTGTCTGTAATCTAACTAACCTCCCAAAAAATAAATTAAACCTATTCAGTCAGTAGTAAACACACTCACACACACACCACACAAACAAAGCAATAAGATACAAAATACTTAATCCAAATTGTAATATTTTATGTTGGCTTTAGGATCCTCTTTTGGTGTCATTAGCTGCTTGCAATCTCTCACTTCAGGAAGGAATATTCGCTATAAAATTGGCTAAAGCTACAAAATCGCAGTTACGAAATAGTTTTAGTCATGAGACAACTCACCTCATTTTGAGCCAGCAAAATAAGGAAAATAGCATTGGAAGCCAGGATTATTTATTGGCAATTGCGCATGGAGCATTTATTGTCAATTTTGATTGGGTTGAAGAATGTCTCCGCGAAAAGAAAATTCTATCACCTGTAAGTTTTTTTATTTTAAGTTGCTGATAACTAGCATACAACTAGCATTTTTATCTTTTTATCAGATTTCTTTCTAAGAAATTAAGCTGTCCTTATGACATTACAAGACCTTTAAAAAATAAAATAAAAACAAATTCTTCCCCTACCCCTTATAGAAAATGATAAAAATGTACTCCTTTACTTTCAATTTTTATAATATTGAGAATAAATGTATTGAATTTTGGACTCTTAGTTAATCAAATCAAACCTATAGTCCTGCCTGTTCAAATTAAAGGAATCCCAAAAGTATTTGTACTTATTTCTGTATTTGAAGCAGTGATTCTTTTGATCATTACTAAAATTTCATAGTTTTGTATTTTCTCAAACTTTAAAAGCACATTTTAAGCAAGGTTGAGGCTAAACTTTATTTTTATTTTATTTTATTTTTTTTTTGGTAAAGAAATATTGAAGAGAAAGTTATGCCACTTGTGGACGAAAATTTTATTTGATGTAATTGATGTTTTTATGTTCTTTCATTACACATAATACTCTTTATATTGCTATACATTAACACTTATTGGTCGCATAAGATTCATTAAAATTTATTTTTATATATTCCACCTATATCAACATTGTTTAACTTGAAAAGTAAACTTAATGGAAAAACGTCCATACTATATATTTTTAAAAAAGAACAATTATCTAGAGCATTATTTTCACTTTAAACAGATGTTTCTCTCATAACTTTAGAATTTTTCTTATAATAAGCTTATTTTTCATTTGTAGTTAGATGACCAATTGATAAAGTCGTATGCAATCAAGCTCATTTTCTTTAACAAGCATCTTTATTGAAACATTTCAACCTTTCTATGAAGTGGTTTCCATTTCCAATGCAATATTTCTTTTGTTTTTAATTATTTTTATATAAACAATTTATTTTACTCGAGTAAATAAAAAATTCCCAGGTTTTAATTTTTTAACATTTCCCTCAAAAAGGTAATTAACATTTCCTTCATGCACTTTTTCTTTAAAATTCAATCTGGAGATAGTCACTTACCATATTACTTCCAAATTAGTTACCAATTCTAAAATGGAAAAAAAAAAAAAAAAAAGTTGGATATAGTAAAGTGTGAACCTAATTATGACAATTATTATTTGATACTTGATAAAATATTATAAACTTGTAACTGAATAACAGGTCCAATTCTCCACAGTAATATTAACATATAATGAATTAAATTTGGTAACTAATAAACAAAAAAAAGAAAAGAAGTTCTCTATTACAAGACAAGGATCCTGCTGATATGCAAATTTATATTATATGTGTCTTATTTCCCCTATTATTCTTTATATTTAAAATATAGTTTTGCCATTATAAAATAAAAATTGCTGTTTTCAGTATGGTTTCATCCCCAAAACTGAAGAAGGTCCATGTCGCTGTCTGGAGACAATAAATAAACCCTTCAGTGGATTTTTTTTTTTCATGGGGCCTGCCATATCACCGTCATCCCATCTGGATTATGTGTCATTTCAAGTTACCAAGGTCATAATAGTTACTGTATTTATTACTGTTTTGCCTTTGTGTGTGTGCACAAGTATGTTTGTGTGTGTGTGTGTGTGTGTGTGTGTCACATGCAAGTGTATGGAGAGAGAAAGAAATTCGCATTATGGGAATGGAACTTGATCTCGCTCAAAATAAAATTGGAAATAAAGGAATCTTATTCCTTTTTTCTATTTTAGTCGGGGATCTCATGAAAGAAAACATAATTTTGAAGCATTTTAATAAGTTTTACTTAGGATTTTATAGAGTTCTGTTTTTCATTAGTACTTTTTAGAAGAGGGCCAAATAAACTCTCAACTATATATATAGTTGAGACTTTTTTAATAAACACCCTTTGATGACTTTTTCAGCAATTGGTCTGATTATCATAAATGAAATTCACATAGGCTTCCGTGGCCTCCAGAAATATTCATACATTTTTCTTGCAGAATTGACCATTTTGAAAAGTTGTTCTTTTCTGAGCTTTCACTGTGATGGCTTCATTATTTTCCTTGAAAGACATTTTTGTTGGACATTTGGTTGTATTGTGGGATTTTTTCTGCTTTATACATTAGTATAACTTTCAAAAAATTAAAAACACATTATAATAAGAGCTACTGAGAAGGAAATACTATTGTAATATGATCGTTTAAAAAACATAGGGCATGTGGCTAAGTCCCAGATTGCACAAAGTTATATGAAACCTCTTTACAGTAGACCCCATCAAAATTTTTTATAATAATATTTTAGCTCTTGGAATACAACATTCACATTCAACCACCATAGGATTTTTTTAACCTGTAAATTTGGTATTGGGAATAAATTTAGTAATGTAGTGTAAAGATTAGTGAACCCTGCCAGGCTACCAGAATTTTCTGATAAGGTTTTGTTATATATATATATATATATATATATATATATATATATATATATATGCATATGTATAACAAGATGATCTAAATTTTAACCTGTAGCCCCTTTTATTACTCCAATAAAACAAAACCTTTTTATCAGAAAATTCTGGTATCCTGGCATGGTTCACTAATCTTTACACTACATTACTACATAAGATGTCTATAACAACTAGTGTTTTTTTCATAATAAAAAAAAAAAAATTGACCACATGAAGATAAAGTAGTCTGGGCATTTGGGAAAATTGACTGTATGACTCACCATAGACTTTTACATTAAATTAATGTAAATTAAATTACATATTTGAACTATACTTTGTATTTTAACAATTTTCATTATTAAAAAACAGTTTGTCATCTTATATCTTTGTGAACTTTGGTTTAATGTATAAATTTGTTTACCTGTCAAGTGCGAAGAATGCATTTCTCACTCACTATTCACTTTTGCATTATTTATATGTATTACTCATAAACATAATTGTAGATTTTCAAAGTATTAATGTACCATAATACGTAATAATGTGGCAGATTCAATAATTAGAAATTGCCAATCCTTGAGCATGTCCCTATTATAGAGATCTTATAAAGAATTAATTGATAATCATTATTACAGTACAAGTTATCAATTAAGTGTATTAAAAGAAATAATCTAACAGTCATATGTAGTTATTTTGAAAACAGCAATTTGAAAGTTCAATTTAAGAGTTAATGAGTAAGTTGATTCCATTGTATAAAATATTAATGAAAATATGTCGAGTTATAAAATAAAAAAAATAATATTCAAGTGAATAGAACATGAGTAAAGAATCAATAAAAAAAACAACAATAAAATCAAGTTACATTCACTAAATTAGGATATAATTATTATAATAATTTATTGCAGACACTTTGTTTGAAAGGAGGGGCTTGTATTATAATGGACCATGAAAAGTTCTTGCCCTTTGTGGACAGGGAAAATATTTATCCAAGGTTTTATATATGTACCTTTGATTCTTTGCTGCCAGACTTCGTAAAAGGTAAGAACAAATTAATATTTATAATTAATAAATTTATTATTANNTTAATATTTATAATAAATAAATGTTAAATAAACATTTGTATTTGTTCAATATATTTATGGTTTTGATTTCAAATATTGAACACCAATTTTTGAACAATACACTGCTTTAATTTAATGCGATCTGGTATTAAATATTTATCAAGTGGTTCCATTGAATCAAAAGACAATGATAACCACCATTTTTCAGTCTCACATTCATTCTGACTTTCTTGCATTACCTAATCAACCCCAAAATAATAAGTATATCAATGTATGTCAAAAACATCCTACTCTTATCATTAGCACTAATTCATGAGTCTCTTGTACTTCCAAATCATCAGCGATGAGATTTATTTATAATCATGACCACCATCAGAAAATACCTAAAAGAAAGTAATATCCAAAATTAACCCACCTAATAATCTGATTTAAAAAAAAAAAAAAAAAAAAACTACCCACAAAACATACAATATGTCAGTGCAGTCACCAAATTATACTTTTAGGTATCCTCCCCCTGTCGATCACCCAAACTTTTATGAATCTTATGCAGCCCATGATAAGGAAAATTATTGAGAAAGACTTCTATTAGTTAAATATAAGTTGAGGAAACAATCTTAATCTGTAAAACATTGTTTGGAATCACTTTCATTCTTGCCACTCACCCAAGTAACTACAGACAAAATTTGTTTTTTAGCAAAACTTTTTTTTTGTTTTCACTACCAAACTTAAAAATATATTTTTATTTGCTATTGTAAAAACAACAACAAATAACTGTCGTTTAGTGATTTGCTATCTACATTCCTCTTCTCCAAATATGCTAATTAAGGAATAATTAGAAAAGCTAAAGTTTAAAGTTCTTGGTAACTTTTCTCTCTAAGCACTTATCAATCCTCTTGTACAATTTCTTCAAAATATCCATAATTTCCTACACACCTCCCGTAATGATTCACTCTTTCCTAAAATCCTTTCTCCCTCCTTTTATGGAATGGTCGTTTATAACACAGAACTGAACTGATATTAGTACTTCAGGGAATAAACTTTGATATAGAATTTCTTAGTGAAACCCACAAACAAACACCACTTCCTCATTTTGGAATATAAGGTTTATGGATCACCCAGTTGAGTTAGCTCATGGGGAGAAGGCTCTGCAATTCTCATTCGATCGACTATCTCACATTGTATTAACTCAAATCTCACAGCTGTTGATTGTCTGTAGTCTGCCTCAGTCACTCTTAAGTTCCTGATCCCAACTACCCTTAGTAATTTCACCCTTTTACTGTCATCCAAGCAAGCGCCTTCTTTCAGATACTCTTATGCCTTTTCTTTCCTCCTTAGGACCAATATTCATCACAGGAGAGTTCTTAAATGAACAGCTGTGTTCATTCTACAATGAACAGTGTTCTTTGTGTACAATAACTGTTCCACAAAATACCAAAGGTTAGGCTGACAAAGGGACTAACACAGAAGTGTTTTAGGTCTCTCTTATAATTTTGTCATTTTCAAGTCCTCTCTCCTCCCATTCCAATCTTATTCCACTAATTTAATTAATTCACTATAGCTGGAATGTATTCTACTTCTACCCTCATAATCAATCTCTTTGACCTCTTTTCTGATCATAGTCCTATTCTCCTAACATTTAACACTGACCTGAATTCATACACTTCTGACCTAAGTCTCCATCTTCTCCTTGACCAAGTCAATTGGCAATATTTTGAAGTTCATCTCGAAGAACCCACTAACCAGAATATACCACCCAAAATACCAGAAGGCATAGAAATTTAGTCAACAGGCAATCTGCTATTTCTCCTCCCAATTACATCAAGACATACAGACTGCTCACTCCCTGAATAGATCTTAGCTAGCATTTTGAAGAGAACCAAGACAGGAGAATCTGGCAGCATTCTCAATACCCGTTTGATAAAATAAGGCTAGACAACTTCAAAACAGACTAAAAGTACACAATAAATTTGTTTAATAAACCAACTAACCATCTCTTAATGACAAATCACTTTACAAAGCCTCTAAATTGATTGTAAATTATCCTACTCCCTTCCACCAAGAAAAAGAACATGGGAGAAGACAGATGGAGAAATTGCCACCTTTTTTAATAAATACCTTTCCTCTCTCTTCCAATTTTATAAAGGTATCTAGTTCCTGATCTCTGTTCAGCTGTACGTACCTCTCCCCATCCTCATCACAGAAAGGCAAACCACTTCACTTTCTTTCATCCTATTACCTCTTTTCCCCTTCTGCCCATAATGAGAAAAATTCTTTAAAAGCTTCTCTTAGACCTTATTTATTCCTTCTTAGAATCGATCACACCTCCATTTTAGCTTTGTTTCTCACAATCCACCATCCGCCAATGCCATTGAATTGTATATACCATTTCCTCTGTTTTAGAGAGACTACTGTGGTGTGTTCTTCGACCAAGTATGAAATAAGGGCATAATCTTTCACTTAACCTGTTGCATCATCTATTCTTATTTCTCCTAATGCTTCTTTACTGTAACCTTTGAATCCACAATTTCCACATTCTTCCCTCAACTCATTGACATCCTCCTTGAAGATGTATACTTTTATGGAGACTCATAATAAACCTTCAAAATTATCCCTCTTAAATAAATTATTAATTTATACAACTATACTGGCTTACTGAATATGAATAAGGGCAGTGTCAAATTTTCCCATATCTAACAAATCCAATCGCTACATATTATGATCAAGATTCTATACAAAATGGTCAATGCCCCCTGTCTTTGACATTTCTTATATTTTACCCCTTGCAAAGACAATATCTAAATTTTTACCCTCATCTTCCTGGACAACCCAATCCCTATAACACTATCCTCACATCCTGTTTTATCCCTGACCCTCTTATGGTTTTTCAATTTCTGAAATAATTTACCTTCCCCAGATCAACCAATAGAAATAATAAATTTATAAAAACTAATAAATAGTGTAACCCATCCTATTATCATTGGTAATGAATTAAATGTTTAAAATTAAGTTTGGGGATTAGAAACTGCAAATAAAAGAAAACAAATCTTTAGAACAAATAATAAAGGTTTTAAACTTAAGTATCTTGTTGTTTTAAGGATGAGCTTTCATACATAGTTGTTTTATATTTTTTTATATTCTTGGTCTTATTTATATTTATTGTATATTGGTCTACTGTTAGTTGTTCTTATTTTAATTTTTTCTAGGGTGTAGTATCATATTTGTTTTTCATTTAATATTGTTTTATTATATAAGACTGACTAAATTGAAAAATTATTAATATCATAATTACAAAAAACCATATAATAAATATATACTGAATAAATAAATAAAGTTCTTGATGATTATTAAATCACAGTGGACTGGACAAAAGTGAGGGAAGATATGATTGAGTGCTTCGGTACAAGTAGATATTCTTATTATTCAGATATATGAGAAAATATGTCGAAGTGTATTAAGCTTGAGGATTTTTTTATAGCCCGGGCCTGAAGCCTTATTTTTCTACAATAAAAATTATGCTGGAGACTTATGTTTCATAAAATATGTTTTCTTACCTAGGTTTTAAAAAATTTATTTTTCGGAGGAGAATAAGTTGATTGTTGTTGAGTTTAGGGTGGATAAATAGTGTAATAAGTTTCTATAAAAGATTACCTAAAATGTTTTTTTATATTTACAGAAAAGATGAAATAAAAGACCTCATATGCATTGAAAAGGACAATCAAGTTGGTGACAGGGTAAGTAAAACACTATAATATAATACTGAATTTCTATGTAGATGGATCATTATATTTTCTTCTCCTTGCTGATATGATGGATGATAAATTTTTATTATGAAATCCTTTTTAAGATATTTCAATATAATATGCTGGAATCCTCACATTTTTTTTTTGTACAATCGTATCCTAATCTATTGTTAAAAAAATATTGTATTTCATTGAATGAATACATTATCACCAATACTTTTTATAATACTTTGATTTAAGCAAAATGTTTTCTTTAGGGTTTTATATTTTTTTTTTGTCTGTTACTTATATAGATAATACTAATATTATGGCATACATAAGTTGTTAAAGTATTGGTACACCTAAACTTCTTTGTGGTGCAAAGCATAATAACATTGCACCATCCTCAATCTAAATTAATTTTTTTTCAAAGGATTTGGAATAAAAAGCCTAAATACTGAATTTGGATTCTAAATTTTAAAAATAGGGGGCCTGTGACTAACACCTCAAATTACATTCTAAAATTATCTTTCTTAATATGTGTTTTTTTTTAATGTTACGAAATTNTTATAAAATTATTTAGCTATTAAAAGAATACATATGTATGATCATTCCTTACATATACTTTCTTGTTTTAAATGTTTCTTGTTCTTGTTGCAGCTATATGTGAAAAAATAAAAGCAGTTGCAGTCAAAAAAGCCTGGGTAGTTGATAGTATAAAACAATATAGAGCTTTACCTATTCTTGATTATCTGTATGAGAACATTGAAGCAAAAGATCTTCAAGACCAGTACAAAATTCCACAATTACTAGCATCTAAGACAGTAAAATAAGGTTATAATTATGTCATTGATAGATTAAATCGTAAATCTATAGACTTAAAAAATTTTTAAAATTCATTGTATGAACAACTCAAGAAAATATATCTTTTATTTTAAAAATATATAGTACTTATACTCCTATCTTTTACTGTTTTATTTTATTTTTTTTTAATTGTTGGTTTTATATGACCGGCTTTCTCTGGTGTTTTTTTTTTTTTTTTGTTTATTTATAGTGGATATACACAAATATTGAGATTTACAATCTCTCTCTGACCAATAATAGAAATCATCCAGGTTGAGGGAAGTAAAACCTTATACATGTTGTCCCAAAATTGTTCAGTAAAATATTGGCTAACCTAAAGAAAAAAAAACAATTCGACAGCAGTTTAGGATTAGTGAAAATATTGCTTTACAACTATAGAAAGTTTAACCTGTGCATTAAAGGAGGAGATTCAACTTTGCATCAATTCAGCCAAATTTATGTAAAATGGTCATGGAAAATTTCGACTAACTAGTGCATGCAAAGCCACGGAGGCCATTTGCCCGATTTGTTGTTCTATAAATAACCCTATCCATTCATATGTACTCTATGATTCAATAAAAATACTAAAAACTGTGTTTTCTATTTAATTCAAATCTTGCATAAATTTTGGGGCACCAGAAAAGTTTTACTTCTCTTGAGCTGGTAGAGTAGGATATTGTTTATTCATGGAAGGCAGTAATCTATTTCAAGAGTATTTGAGTGAAAACCTAGTCTTATAGAGAGGAGAGAAAATAGAAAAATGATAAATGCTTTAAGGAGTTTTAAAATAAAAATGCCACTCAAGAAAAAAATGTTTACTATCTGAAGTATGTTGTAAAAGAGGGTAGATAAAGTACAGAGTAATGTAAAATAGGAGGTGAGTAGCAGACCTTAAACCTTTAGCTTGTTTGTGGTGCCATCTATTCTCTCCCAATTTGAAGGGAAAAGTAATGCTATCAAATTTCTCTAACTAAAAATAAGGGGGTGATCTATCTCTATTTTAAATCTGAAGTTACCTGCATGTCACTGGGTAAGTTATGGGTTATAGCAAAATGTGTTTTTTTTTTTGTTTTTTTCAATTTCAGAATTAATTTATTGTAGACATATTTTATACCATTCAAACTTCAATACTAGAGATCATTCCCAACATTTTAATGTTCAGTAGGGTTCAGCAAATACTAAAAATTGCCAAAATTCCCACAAGAAAAATAGCTTTTCAAAATGATGTGATTAATGCCAATTTTCCTGTTCATTATTTCTTTATTATTATTTATATTTGCTTGAGGGTGGTGGAATAAATCTTTCCTATTCTGAGAATTCGAACTCTACCATGATTACCAGAACATCTTGGCATTGTTTCTTTTACACTTTACATATTAGGTGTGTTTTGTCTAAATTAAACATGTTCACGTAGGCTTCGTCGGTCGTCAGATGTATTTACCATTTTACCCTGAAGAAGCCATTACATGATGTGCGAAAGCTCGGCAAATAAGAACAATTTGACTCGGTCCAACCCGGAAGATGAAATGGTAAATTAAACATTTTATTTAAGATGTAATGCTTAAATTTACAATTTATAGATAAATAAGAAGGGTAAATTTATGTATAAAAATAAACAGAAAAGAAATTTATTTACATTAAAAATATTAAAACTTGCATATAATGTGCATGAGTAATCACAATTTTAAAACAAAAAATAGAATAAAGTTAAATAATTCTTGTTTTAAATACATGACCAGTCATAACACTATCATAACAGGGCTAAAAAGTCCAAAAATTACAAATGAATGGATAATTAACTAGTTCTGAATTTTCATAAATAGTTAAATTTTTAATCTCTTCTTATCTCTGTCTAAAAATAATGGTATGGAAAAAGATAAAACTACAATCTTTAATATTTACAGATGTGATATTACCCATAAATAGTTTTGAGCCTTCACAAAGTCCAAAAATAGTATTATCTTAGTCACACAAAAATTTGTTTAATAAATAAAGCTTTATGTTCTGAGCTAATACACTTAGGACACTGTCTACCTTTTTAGCGACTAAATTATTTTAAGACAAAAATAATGGGTTATATTGATCAAACAAATTTTTAGAACATGAAAGCAGATATTAATTTCTACTTTTAACCATGAAGTCCAAGGGCTCAATCCATGCTGGAAATTTTGGTTAGGCCATGAGCTTTTTTTTCCTCCTTTTATTTCTGAGAAATTATTCGCAAATGGAATGTAATTTTATGTAGATTTAAGCTTTTCATAAGTTTTCAGATTAATATTTCTGTCTCAATGCAATGTAATAATTTTACCCAGTAAAAGATTATTGAAGGTGATTCAATTTCCATTAATAGGATTAGTTTAATTAAGTAAAAAAAAACCTGTTATACACAAATAATATTCAACTTTTCTTGCCCCAGACCTTAGAATGAAATAATTTTCGGCAGAGTAGGAATGACATAAGTTAATTATGAATGCACTTGAGTTTTTATGAAGGTACTTAACAGAGAATCATGAATCTCTTGCTTAAAGAAAAACCTTCCTAGTCTTAACTAGTTACTATGCCTCTGTAAACCCTTGGAATGAAATTATTTAGTTGTCTATATAACATTTCTAAGCGATAATTCAAAATAAATTTTACATTATTCAATCTGAAATATTTACATTGCATAAAATTATTCAAATTTTAAATCTACATACAACCAACTTCTCTTTTCATTTATCAAATATACTTTTATTTTCTTCTTTGTGAACCAGTAAATGATTACTTTCTACTCTTTTATTATCATTGTCACAAATTTGAAATATATATATATATATATATATATGTTGATGTCGTCGAACATAAGGTGCAAAAATAGCAGGCTTTTGTTACTATACTGCTTACCATTTAAAGACATTAAAGATTGGATGGGTTTCTCTAAGCATATTCACTTTTTACTCAAGAAAATCATTAATTTTGATAGGATTTAGTTGAAATGTCTATGGCAGCTATTTCTGTATAATTTGAATTTTAGAAATATTAAAGCTGTCATGAGGACTGCTCTTATATGTTCCAACTTGTAGACCAAACTAAAATGAAAAAATATGCCTCATTTTCAGAATATATTACCATACCAAACATACAGAACACCAGCAGAACTAGAAATTAGCAGATGGCATCAGCTCAAACTGCTCATACTAGTCCAACATTTTTAGTGAATTAATTAGAATATACCGCCATTTATTTTTCATTCATGAAACTAATTTACTTTCATCTCTTCTGTATGTAATGAACTATTTCTGAGGCGGAAAGGTCAAAGGATATACAGTTTGTACAGAAAATGTGGCACTTGCTTTGAATCCATGAATGATTTTTGTTGCTGACTTTGGATGCTGATTTAAAATCAGCATGGGCATGCAGGATTCCTGAGATATCAGGAATTCTATGCAGACTTATGGCAATCTCGAAAAACAAGGTTATTGGGGAGGTTATTCTACTGATAAACTAGTTTTTAGAAAATATTTTGCTTTCAAAGATTTTATGAAAATAATTTTTATTTTTAAATTTATAATTTTATACCACAGCCATTAGCTAACTATCATAAAACAAAATTTATTTATGGTTCATCGGAATGGCACTGCTTCATTATGTACTCTCTTCGGGAGGTTTGGAACTCACCCAAGATCTTTGGTTCAAACTTATAATGTTTTATAGAGTCCATAAAAGAATCAAGGAGTAAACTAATTTTCACAAAATGGATTAATTCTTTTGTGATAAACATATTATTTCAGATTTGATTGCTTGCTATTTTTGATGATAGCCCTTCTAACTTCTGTACTATTGCAAAACCTCTATGCAGATTATATCATTAAAACTTTTAATGTTTGAAAGATGTAAAAGTAATTTATTTCCTTTTGGAAAAAGTAAAAAAAAAAAAAGTAGTTTAATGCCTCTTGTTTTATTATATTTATATTTAATTTCCATTTTATTCATTTAGATAAATGAAGGGAGAGGATATCTACAGGTAACCACTTTATTCTACGCACTCATGGTACTGAAGCACTTCTTGGAATAAACTATCCCAAGGAGGGACTCACATACATATTCCCATTGAACAATTAATTGAATAATAAATCTATGTATTTTAATTTCATCAAACTTACAACTATGTACACAAATGGCACATTGAAGCCAAGGGATGTGCAGAAATTTGAGAGTGCAAAAATTAGAAATATTGGTTCTTTGAAGAGAGACAAATCCAATGCTTTTTTGCAGGATGGCCTTAAATCTTTTTGTGCACAGACACAAGGATGTTCATGATTAGGGTGTATTAGATTTTCCACTTCTACAGGCCTTAGTTCTTCACTTTGTATTTTTCTGTGGACAATAAAAATACAAGAACACTTTAATTCAATACCAAACTCAACAAATTAACATAATCTCTATTTATAATATAACTTCTTTGTAAAGTTACATTTCTGATTTAATGTTTATATCTCCCAAAATTACTGATAATGAACTATCCAACTAAAGGGGCATGGTGTTCCGGTGACTAAGCTACTGGACTCCAGAGCCAGAGGTCCCTAGTTCAATCCTCACAGGGCACAGTTAGTTTTTTCTTTCTATGCTTCTGTTTGTAATTCTCGAGAGGAACACCCAGCCCTAATTGGAAACTATTCTTCTTTGAATAAGAAAAAAATCAGGTGTCTAGAATAATGTGCTGACCACATACTTTCTCTAGTATCCCATGGGTCGAGAATAAATACATCCTTAATAAAATGTATTTCCCCTTCATAACTGAGTTGAAACCTTAAATTTTAATAAAGTGCTATTTAAATCCTTTTTTTTCTTACTCAAATTAAACTTGTTACATTTAAACAAATAAAAAGTAAATATGAGGCATCTTCATAAGTAAAGTAGAGAATATGCCTTTTTATTAAAATTATTTTATGTTTTCGAATAAGTCATAAATAAACTTATTTTTTAACAGAAAATGTAAGTTTCAGTAATTACAATATTTTAAAAATCAAAAAATTTGTTTATAATTTAAAAATTAACATTGAACTGTGTACTAAGAATTCAATTAAAATATAAAAGCTAAAATGAGTAGGTATTGGGGTTAGCATGGAACTCAATTTGTACATTTATTTTCTAAATTCAAACATGCCATGTGCCCTGTGAGCCTGATGGGGATTGATTACTTCAGAAGAGAGGAGGAGAGGACTGTTCCTGCCTGAGAAGGCCCATTTTTCCCCATTTGGGGGGAATATGGTGAAGATTAATTTAAAGTTTTTATGGTTGGACTATATGCCCCACTCTTCCAGTTAAATGGGTTTAAGCATCAGAGTCAATAAGCTGCCTTACTAGAACACTTCTCGCCTTGCAAAGGCTGATTGACGGACAGATTTTTTTTTTTTTTTTGGG
>KZ806867.1:858082-875008 GCA_000696205.2 Oncopeltus fasciatus
TAATTTAAAAATTTGTGATCGCTAAATTCAACGGGTATATTCTCGAATGTTTTAATGTTTTCTAATTTTTTAAAATCATCAAAGTCACTAATTTCTAATAATGCAGAACCATTTTTTAAGAATTTTATTTTTATGTTAGGGGCATAGCTCTTTATAAATCGGCAAATCTTGAATGGACTGTAATTGTTCAAAGTTTTATTATCAGTATCATCCTTCAATTTCATAATTACATATTTTTTAACAAAATTCTTTTTATTTTTGATTCTGGAAAGAATGTCAGGCGGACGTGGTTGATTAACAACGACGTCGACCTCCATATTATGAAAAAGGAAAGGAAGGAAAAATGAAGGTGTACCTTAACTCTAAAAAAAGAAAATTATAACTTAATGGTAAAATAAAATAAAGAAGTACTCCCTGATACTAGGAGAGAAATCGTTATCACTCTAATCCGCTGGAGCTGTAGATACGTCTGTACACTAGCAAAGCCAGAGCGATACTGAAAAAAATGTTTACTATCTGAAGTATGTTGTAAAAGAGGGTAGATAAAGTACAGAGTAATGTAAAATAGGAGGTGAGTAGCAGACCTTAAACCTTTAGCTTGTTTGTGGTGCCATCTATTCTCTCCCAATTTGAAGGGAAAAGTAATGCTATCAAATTTCTCTAACTAAAAATAAGGGGGTGATCTATCTCTATTTTAAATCTGAAGTTACCTGCATGTCACTGGGTAAGTTATGGGTTATAGCAAAATGTGTTTTTTTTTTTGTTTTTTTCAATTTCAGAATTAATTTATTGTAGACATATTTTATACCATTCAAACTTCAATACTAGAGATCATTCCCAACATTTTAATGTTCAGTAGGGTTCAGCAAATACTAAAAATTGCCAAAATTCCCACAAGAAAAATAGCTTTTCAAAATGATGTGATTAATGCCAATTTTCCTGTTCATTATTTCTTTATTATTATTTATATTTGCTTGAGGGTGGTGGAATAAATCTTTCCTATTCTGAGAATTCGAACTCTACCATGATTACCAGAACATCTTGGCATTGTTTCTTTTACACTTTACATATTAGGTGTGTTTTGTCTAAATTAAACATGTTCACGTAGGCTTCGTCGGTCGTCAGATGTATTTACCATTTTACCCTGAAGAAGCCATTACATGATGTGCGAAAGCTCGGCAAATAAGAACAATTTGACTCGGTCCAACCCGGAAGATGAAATGGTAAATTAAACATTTTATTTAAGATGTAATGCTTAAATTTACAATTTATAGATAAATAAGAAGGGTAAATTTATGTATAAAAATAAACAGAAAAGAAATTTATTTACATTAAAAATATTAAAACTTGCATATAATGTGCATGAGTAATCACAATTTTAAAACAAAAAATAGAATAAAGTTAAATAATTCTTGTTTTAAATACATGACCAGTCATAACACTATCATAACAGGGCTAAAAAGTCCAAAAATTACAAATGAATGGATAATTAACTAGTTCTGAATTTTCATAAATAGTTAAATTTTTAATCTCTTCTTATCTCTGTCTAAAAATAATGGTATGGAAAAAGATAAAACTACAATCTTTAATATTTACAGATGTGATATTACCCATAAATAGTTTTGAGCCTTCACAAAGTCCAAAAATAGTATTATCTTAGTCACACAAAAATTTGTTTAATAAATAAAGCTTTATGTTCTGAGCTAATACACTTAGGACACTGTCTACCTTTTTAGCGACTAAATTATTTTAAGACAAAAATAATGGGTTATATTGATCAAACAAATTTTTAGAACATGAAAGCAGATATTAATTTCTACTTTTAACCATGAAGTCCAAGGGCTCAATCCATGCTGGAAATTTTGGTTAGGCCATGAGCTTTTTTTTCCTCCTTTTATTTCTGAGAAATTATTCGCAAATGGAATGTAATTTTATGTAGATTTAAGCTTTTCATAAGTTTTCAGATTAATATTTCTGTCTCAATGCAATGTAATAATTTTACCCAGTAAAAGATTATTGAAGGTGATTCAATTTCCATTAATAGGATTAGTTTAATTAAGTAAAAAAAAACCTGTTATACACAAATAATATTCAACTTTTCTTGCCCCAGACCTTAGAATGAAATAATTTTCGGCAGAGTAGGAATGACATAAGTTAATTATGAATGCACTTGAGTTTTTATGAAGGTACTTAACAGAGAATCATGAATCTCTTGCTTAAAGAAAAACCTTCCTAGTCTTAACTAGTTACTATGCCTCTGTAAACCCTTGGAATGAAATTATTTAGTTGTCTATATAACATTTCTAAGCGATAATTCAAAATAAATTTTACATTATTCAATCTGAAATATTTACATTGCATAAAATTATTCAAATTTTAAATCTACATACAACCAACTTCTCTTTTCATTTATCAAATATACTTTTATTTTCTTCTTTGTGAACCAGTAAATGATTACTTTCTACTCTTTTATTATCATTGTCACAAATTTGAAATATATATATATATATATATAGTGTGTGTGTGTGTGTGTGAAGCAATAATCCACCAATCATGGAGCAGTTTAGAGATTTGATCATGTAACTGATAGCACTTGAACTTTTAATAAGCCTTCTTTCAGTTGTGAATTTCATTGCGAGCAACTATAATTATACGTATTTTAATTTAAGTAAATCTCAGTTGCTAAGGCAAACCAATTAGGGCTGATTTTAAAGTTTTATGTGAAGAGTAGTACATACAGCCAGTTAATTTTAACAGAAACATTAATTTTTATTTGAAAAAACCAAAAACCTTATGCCAAAGTTAAGGAAAGTATAGCGATGATTGAAAGATTAATATAATGTATAAGTTTTATTTGTTTGGGAGTCCCAATCAAACTTCAGTGTTTCATAACAACTTGTGTGACACATGAAATTTATGATTTTTTAATTATGCTGTTTGCCTTATATCTTGTATTATTGAATACAAGCTCTGCTTGGTATACTGAATAAAATGAATGGTGATTGGATTCATGATTTTTTCTATTACAACTTGTGACATATTCATTGACAGTTTTTCACTCTCCTTCTCTAAAATTTTTTTTTTTTTCAAGTTTTATAAAATAAGAATAAAATCAAGTTTCAAAATGAATCTTTAGTCAAACTGGTTTCTAGTCATGAGAATGGGTAAGGTTTGTTAGTATTAGTGATATAGTGAATCTCATCGTAAAATATTTTTAATACATATCAAATATATGTTCCTCAAGCATATTTAGAATAGAATGAGAAAAACAAAAATTCCTGTTCTAGCGAAGAACCTAAACTTTCTTTTAAAATAAGAGAAGATTAGTGTTAGTCCTCTCCAAAAACTGAACAAGTAGTTAATTGGTCAGATAATTTATTTCTATTGCAATATATTTAGGCAAAATAGTCACATCAAATTTACTATTAAAAAAATAAGTTTTTTGCTATGGTGGGAAAGAAGCCATGTCTGAACTCTTGACTTACCAGTTTTGCTTCATGAGCTACTAGTATTCTTTGTAAGGAATTTTTTCGGTATTATTATTAATCTTAGGAGAGATCAGGAGACAGTTTTGGAGCTTGCCTAGGCAATTTTCTTTATTTTTTCTTCATTTATAAAAGTACTTTATATTACTTTAATAAAACAAATTGATTGCTCTTTATCATACCTAATGGAGAAAGCGTAAATGTAAAATATTTTAACCTAACAGATTAACTCGTTTATTAATATATATTTTATTATTCATTAAGAATTGGATTTCTACTCTTGTAATACACCTTTTAATTCTCTAAAACAAAGATTTTTTAGCTTNATTAATTAATTTATTATTTCAAATAAAAGGAATCTGATACGGTAACTTTAATTCGAAAACAATTTTTTTTTCTTAAATTATCGAAATAAATACTTCCGGAGACATACGTCATCCACAATAAGTGTGAAAAGTACAGATTTTTCAAGTCAGGAAATGGTTTAAAAATTTATTTCAACCTTAATTATTTATACATATTTCTTTTTGAAAACCTGATTTTTCTTGGACTCCACATAGGTCTGTATCTGTATCATAAAAGTTCTTAATTGAGAGAATTTTTTCTAAAATTTAACTGTTTTAAGACGTGACATTTTATGGAGAAAAAAAAAAAAATAGTGCCACCTTTTTTTTTATTTCAACCCATTGATGCCAGCAAATAGAAAATAATATGATTTGTGTTTTCTGTAATTAAAATGCTTAAATTTTATCTCATAAAACAATAACGAATTTATCAATTATCAATAGCAGTTACTTTTGCTTGTTTACTATTCAAACAGTTTATCATCTTACTTAGGGATAATAATAGTAATAAAACAAAATGAATAATTATAGATACACAAATCAAATTAAAAATATAAGTCTTTATTAGAACAATATTATATTATAAGTTTGGTGCTTTCATGATAAACAATATGTTGAAAGTGAACCATCTGCAGTTCACTGTATGAGACATAACTAACCTGATAGATATGGGTGTTGAAATGGATAAAAGAATGGAACTGTAAATTCAAAAATAAAAAGCTATAAACAAGGAAAATATATCTTGTAAAAAGAAATCTTATTTCAAATAAACAAAAATAATATCTTATTTAGTGGGTTAAAAGAAAACTTGTAATATAATGTTATTTAGAAAAAAACAAACTAAAATGCTTATTTTGAACGGCTCAATCCACATTTTTTGGCCAAGGAAAATGATATAACCGGTTTAAAACATTTAGCACTTAAAGGTACGCACTTTAGCAATCATGAATACAATTTTAGCTTATTTAATAGAAAAATTACATATACATTTAATAAGATCTGACTTGGAAAGAAAGTTGTTTTTTTTTATAAAAAAAAAAAAAAAAAAAGTGGCGAGAATAGAAACATTCATCATAATTATTAAACTTTCATTCCTCGTTCTTCGAGGTCATAAGGCTAGATAGTATGGAAGAGGATTCGTACCTTATTATATGAGAATATTCTCAAATACTTGTCTCAAGTATATCATACCGACAAGGGGCTTCTTCTGGAAGACAAAACTTATTCAAGTGAGTTATCTTTAAATTGTTTTAATTAGTATGGTAGTCAATGCAGAGTACCTTTTAAAAGTCAGAACAAATTCTAGCAAGTACCAGTCCTGAGACCTTTTTCTCTGAATGCCTTAAACTAAATTTGATATAATTAATGTCAGTTAAATTTTATCTTATCTAGTTTTCAAGAAGTATTTCTGTGAGATTCTCCCTCACCAACATAATAGCCCCTAGCGTGCACTGGCAGCTGTAGTGGTGATGTAATTTCAGGCAGGATATAGAAAATCATTATCTGCCAGCTCATATAAAATCATTTGGAAACTAATTTTAAAACTCTTCAATTTAAATTAAATTTCACAAAAACAAAACTGATACTTGAAATCAATTAAGGCAAAACATGAAGGGGAAACAATCAATAAAAAAGATGGTTCAGCATTGCCACACATTTCTTTTGGATAAAACTGAATCTGCAATTTAACTCACAATTAATGTCTTTAATGATATAATACAATGTAATTCATAACACTAACTTAGAATTACCTTTGCCCAAATAAGCCAGGAAAGGATTTACCAAGTTTAATTCGGGCAGTTAGTTGAATTTAATTTATCACTTTCATATTTGTATCATGTCAAGAAATTCATATCAATTTGGTCAATCACTTTTGTTACATCCAGTAAAATAACCCACAAATTTCCTTTTTTAAATAAGTGTAATTGTGGCCTATTATTGTGAATCATATCATATCACCACACGTGTTTATAGTCAGCCTGCCTAAAAAATTATTTTCAAGTACCATGATAAATACAAGATCACAAAATTGGAAAGCTCAGGGTTAATAGTATTTTAAAGGGTAAAATCAAATTACCATACACTACACTAAATAAGCTATTATATAACTTAACCTAGTTTGTAGTTTACTTATACAAAGCTTCAAAATAAATTAATGTCAAAACACAAGTACTTTTTTCTTGATTGTTTATTGCTTTTTTTGAGGATTGTTAAAAGATTTTTTTAAACATATACATACTTTAGCACCTCAGGGATTACAATAGTTTAGTCATAAGAAAAGGAAAGAAAAAAAACTGAAAAAAAAAAAAACAATAAAAGTAGGAGGCATATGTTATCACAAAAGAAAAATATTTAACTTATTTACCTTTTTTTTTTTTATTAAAAAAAAAGTATTTATTTTATTTTTTTAGTTTCCTGAAGAAAAAAATAATGGTATTTTAATCATTTAAGTCTGTAACACATTACATGGGCTACATATTTCTAAAAATATTTTGTTGAAGGCACTTCTTTACATACTTGCAATATACAAACTGAACCTATAAATGCTGGAAGGATTTTTGATTAAGTAGTCTTTTAAAACATTGACCACTCAATAGTTGAAAATATGTTTAAAAAAATTAGATTAGCCTTGGGGTAAAAGCCCCCCCCCCACAAAAAAAAAAAAAAGAAGTTTTTTTTTGTATTTATCTATAATTTCATCTTTAATATTAGTATTCTGATTCATTAATTTCTATATTTTATTACTTCTACTCTTAAATTGGTAAATTTATTGTTTTTTTAATATCAGAAAAAGACCACTTCTTTACTTGGTCATTTTCTGATATTAAAAAACCACTTTGGAACATTCATGAAACTGGACAGCAAATTTAGCCGCTCAAATAAAAATATGATCATTTTAATAGGGCCATTATATATCTTATTCTTTATTTTGGCTTGATAAGCCCTAAATAAAATTTAAATATAAATCCATTTAAGTTATAAAATAAAAATTAAATTAATACATTTTTGTCCCCCTAAAAACTGGAAATCAATTTACTAAGTGGTAAGTAACAAATATAAAGAATTAAAGTTAATCAATAATTAATAAGGCATAATGAGTAATCTAACTATACTCAAGTAAAGAAGCTTAATCTGCATTGGCTATTAAGAATAAATTAGGGTCTTTGTTTCTATTAACTTCCTGCATCCATTCTACTTAATAATTATAATTAGAATTATTGGAGTGGGGACTAGATGAGAAATTACTAAATAGTGAGATGAGGTATACTGAATAGTATGATTTGGGCTTGTGTAATAGTGAAGTAAAAGTGAAGCTGAGTAGTCAGTTTCGAACAAGGAAATAAGAATAAAAAAGTCAATTAAAAGATAAATTAAGTGTTTATGAAAAAAATCAATAATCAAACATAAATATTCCAATAAATTGTTAAATTATAAATGATGAAATTAGTGATTACACAGTGAATCAAGCAAGGTGTTAAATAAGTGGTGGGGAGGGTTAAAAAAAAAAATCATTTTTTAATACTGGCAAACTTGGTAAGCGAGATTCAAGAGAGTTAGAGTTATAAGATTGAAGGAAACTAGAACGTACTACATTTAGTTCTCAGGCAGCTTCTCAATCAAAGTATTGTTCTCATAAGATCTTTTGTTCTGACATACTTGATAGCTAGTAATCAACAGTAAATTAAAAAATCTATATTTCTAATTTTTAGACTAAATGCCCATATTTAAAATAAGTTTGCAGATAAAACTTCTATACTTAGCATGGTGCAATTGTCACATCAATATGTGAAGAGAACTCTGCATTTAACATTGTTTTTGTAGAAACATTTAAGCTGGTTAGAATGACAGTAGGAAAAACCATGAATTACTCAATGTCAGACTTGTACTTGAATTTATGCTTTAAGCACTAAAATATGTCATTCTGTAATTAATCTATTATTCTACAGTAAAAAAAATTACAAGGCCAAAGGAGTAATATAATCAAGGAATAACATTGGCTTTGTCAGTTAACGTTAACGCAGCACACAAATAATCACATGGTTTTTCATCAAAATGAATTAGGAGTAAAATCTATTTTGTTTATAAAAATGATTTTCACAAAAACTTATTTTAATCAAACAAAATTAATCAATTTTACACCATTACCATTCTAACAAGCTTAAATACTACTAATAACCCCCTCTTCATGCCACTTAATAATTAACCACTTTAGAAGCTTAAGTTAAATTAATTATTTAAAATAAAATTTTTATTTATTAAAGAATTACTTACTGATTATTCCACAAGTAATAATTATTAAGACTTTAAAAATAAATTTTTATAATAGCTTAGGCTATTTTATTTATATTAATAAAACTAATTAACAAAAAAAAAAAAGTTTCAATACAATAGATTTAATCCATAGTCACAATGACAAAAATTTAAAACAAAGAGGAAGAAACTATATGCAGATTTAAATGCAATTATACATTGTGCTATCTTATTGACAAATGATGTATAAATAATTTTAATACTACTAATTTAAAAATAGTGCACTTTGATTAGACTTAAAAACACATAGGAATTGGTGCCCTTTTTGTATTTTTCATTATATCAATATGAAATAATTGGATGAATAACATTTAAAGGAAATATTTACAATTAAAAAAGTAAAATTTCTTTAGCTCCATAAAAGGGCAAATTTTCTTATTTTTTTTTTTAACTTCAAAATTTAAAAAATGAAATTCATAAATAACAGAGCAAGCTCCATCAATAAAAAGTGTTCACTGAATGAAAGAATAATCTTATGCTAACACAGTCATTTTTCTTCAAACTAACATCTTTATACACACATATAATCTATAAATATAATATCTATGCATACTTATTACGAATCAAAATAAATAAAAATTTTTTTACCGACATTATATTCACATTTGTACACAAACAGCAGTCTGCAGTTATAAATTGCAAGCGACAGAGAGAAGAAGTGAGATGGAGGACAGGACAAAAGGGGTGTCACTAGTAGAGAAGCTGACTAGAGCCAATAAATTAATTTGGAGTAACTTAAGACTTAAAAGATTGGTCACTAACTCAAGAAAATATCTCATGAGCATAAAAAATCTATTTATAAGGAAATAAAGATACAAGAGTTTATTACTATATCATGCATTCAACATCTTACAAAATGCTATGAATAGTATTTATATATACTATATGAAATGCAAATGTGAGACCTTTGACAAATGTCAAGAAAAAATTCAAAGAACATGCAATAAGTGTTAAACACTAGAATTTCCAAGAATATTCACACAATATAAATATAATTATTTATACGTAATTTCATTTATTGATCATAAATATGTTTGCCTCTTATATCAAAAGGAAGTGCGAGTTTTTCAAATATGTGTATTTAACAAAAAATATCTTAAAATATAATAAGAATATGACAAGTGACAGACATAACAGTTAATGATGAATAAACCAAAAGAATTGGAGATAGCTCCTTTTGTCCAATTAGCTATAGAAGGGGCTGGTCCCAGATGCCCTCCATAGCTCACTTGATCATCATAACATTTTTCTTGTTGTGTTTTTTTTTCTTTTTTTTTTCTTTTTAATCTTCTCCCTAAAAAAANTAAACACCCATGGCTCAGGACAAGCTTCTATATTATAAATAAAAGATTGACCTGGGCGGGATTTGAACCCGCGGCGTCAGGATTGCGAGACCCGTACGGATCCCCTGAGCTATCCCGTCGCCCCAAAGATAAACTTGTGCTAAAAATACAATATATTATTTATTTAATTTACAAGCTTAAAATACTTAAAAATGAAAATCCTGTTAAATACTCTTGAAATAAAATACTCTTGAAGACAAATAGATTACATATTAAAGAAAGTTTTCTATGAAGTTACACACAAAAATCCACAGTTTTCTAGAGTACCACTAGTGTATCCTAGAACATTGTCTGTAATCCATGTGCAATTATTTTAAATTCAGTAAAAACAAAGAAAAAGCATTTTTTACTCGCACTGCAATTTCTCACTCTTTATTTTTATACTCCACTTAGCCTGATTTTGCCCAATAATAAACTTAGCCTTTCATTTTGCATTTAAAAGCTTCATGCTGAATTTCCATCACTCACTTTGTAGGACAGTCAAGCAGGTCCTTTTTTTTTAGTTGGGCTTGGCTAAGAGGTCTGTGCCACCTGTCTCCCTTATCTGTTCTATTATTAGACACTTTTTGCGGTGATGGTAGAAGTTTTTACCTATACTTCCCAAACCTTAGTCTACAAGAAGCTGCTGAACTAGTCAGTACCACTGTGTTTGATAAAGTCAAATATGCGAGTGCCTATGTTCAAAAACTTTTCTAGTTTTTACTCTTAATACAAGTAATTTTGTACATTGATCACTACATTCTGTTGTTATTTAAGGTTTGATTACTGTATTAATTAATCCTAATTCAAATATTACACATTACAATTGAAAAATCATATAAATGCATATCATATATAATAATAAACACATATACCTTTTATTACATTTAATTTTTCATATTTTTTCTACTAGTATTTTATAAATATTTATTTATATTTTTTTTCCTTAGGGCTAAACTTACTCAACTTAAAGACAATCCAAAAATTCTTTTGGAGCTCGATGAAGAAGAGAGTATTTCTGGGCAGGCAGTATAGTTAGATGGATCAAATGGTATTTTGAATAAAGGTGTTTAATGACAAAAATGCACTGAAAATTGTGATAGTGGTTGTGAAACTGTAAAAGATTTTTATGCTGGAAAAGATGGAATTAACAAATGGAACAATGTGAGCCATAAAAAATTACGTAAAAATAATGGTTGGAGGTTTGTTGGCTGACGAGTATTATTATTATGCTGGAGAAAAAGGGTTTTGGCCAGCATAAAAAAAAAAAAAAAAAAAATCTGTGTAAATAAGCATTAACAGGATCATCAAATGAGCTATATAATATTTTAGTATCTAAGTGTTTATTCAGAGACAATGTGTTTACCTCTCTGGTCAGTAAAATACCATATTTTTGTCCATCAAAAAGTAAGTAAAATTAAAACAAATTCAAATTTAAAAGGAGAGGGAGTTTACTGAACAAATATTGTATATTTTAACTCAATTTAACACTGAATGAAGTTATATTCCCTGGGTTTGTTTAAATAAAATAGATTACTTGATGGAAAAACACAGTTCACTCACTAATTTTATGGAGTAGGAGCAGCTTTTGTGTTATATAAACATAATTTTGAATGTATAAAAAACAATTAAAGCTCGGTCCTCATTACCCAAACAATTAGGCCAAAAAAAAGGAAATACTTGGAGCAAACTGATTTAAACATATGGCAAATAAAGAACACATGATATATCACAGTAAAATAATGATTAAAGACTAAATAATACTCAAATTTATATAGATATAACAGAAAACATTCAATGAGAATTAATAAATTCTAATAGACGGAATATTACTTTTGAACTGCAATGGGTCATCTTATACAGGGATAGTATGTTAAGTATTATGAAATCAGTCTTCAATCAGCAGATTAAGAGAAATTGGAAAGATAAATAAAAATGAATGGCTCCAGTGCTGGACAATTTCACAATATTGATGGTTCCTTAAATGCATAACCAACATCGAAAATGGTCTGGAACTATCAAAAATTAGAAACTGACAAGTTTTGAGTGAACATGGAAGTGTAAGGCAGCGCCTTTATAAATTTCCATTTGATAGACAACTGGAATTTAAGTTAATTTAATTTTCAATATTAAACTTTTAGAGAAACAAAGATCTGACCTAATATGTCAGGTACTGACATCTGGAAGGTCTTGGCAGCACTTTAAGGAGTAATTTTAATGAACTAAATTTATTTCCAGAAATTTGCTAAGAAATTTGATGACAGTCAGTTAGGAATTATATTACTTATTTTCTTTTATGTTTAACATATTTTTTTTTTCATTTCACATTCATTTACATTAATCTAACAACCAATTTACTTTGTACTTCTCGCTCTTAACTCCCCCATTCCTTTATTTTTAATTCATTCATTATTATGTTTCATTATTAAATCCAGAAAAAATGTCTATTTAATTCAAATAAAGAGTTTTTGACCATGGAGTTATTAGTAGAGAATTTGTTGGGGTTTAGTCAAGGTTGATCCGAAGAAAATACATTTTTGTATTGAAAGGCTAGAGCGGATGTGTTGCCATCTGGAACAAATCTTTATGGCAGAGAGGTAAGTATTGGAGGAGAGCAGTGTAGCATGTAAGTTGCAAAGTATATAGTGCTATCAAGACTAGAGAGGTGATAGATGTTAGTTGGGAGATATCATCGTCTCATCTAAGCCAAAAGAATACAAAAATTATAATAATTAAAATTGTTATGATTTTTAATAAATAGGCCCACCCATCCTAATATCCTCCTGGCCCTCTTTGCTGATGACTAAGCGATCCTCTCTTCTCATCCTGATTCCAAAACCACTTCCAATATCTTACAAAACTACCTTGATACTATTCAGCAGTGGTGCAGAAAATGGAGAATTAAAATATATGAGTCAAAATGCACACAAGTAAATTTTCAGTTGTGAAAAGATTTTACTAAAAATGTCACATATAAAAACATCCCTATACTCTCAGCTTCAACCCTTTACCTAGGGTTTCATCTTGACTCTCAACGAAACTGGGGCAAACTTATTAAGCTTAAGCAACAAGAACCCAACAGACGCTATGGACTCTTATACAGAGCTTTTAAGCAGGCGTTCACAGCTCACAACAGAGAACAAAATGACACTGTACAAGGCACTACTACAGTCCAGAACTCTGGGGTGCCGCTAAAACCTTTTAACATCTAACAAATACAATCCAAACTCCTAAAAATAAATGCAAACACTCCATATAATGTATCTAATTCTACCCTTCACAACTTAAATATACCTTTCATACAAGACATTATCTCTACCCACTTCACACTTTTCCACAACGAGCTTCCATTTCACCCCAATCTATATGCTCTATCCCTGTCATAGGACTCCAAGCCAAGGGTTGTAAAACCCTCCCAGATGAATAAAACAAGGGAGGCCTTGTGACCTCTTGGGCCTTGACACCTAAATTTATTGGGAGTGGGGTCAATGGGCCCTTTCTCCCTGAAATTTAATTGATTTTATTTAATAATTTTTTGTTGTTTACATGCATATTATATTAGCCATCAAATTACAAGATGCTTATAAACAGAATGTAATTAATAAGAATTAAAAATAAATAGGATAAAAAAAAACAAAAAAAAATTTTTTTTTTTTTAAATGTCATTGGTGCAATCTCAATATTTCTTTAGAATTCCCTCATTTAGTTTAGTAGGTAAACAAAATTTGAGAGTTTCAAATAAGAAAAAATATTCCATTTAAACCTGTTCATAGCAAAGAAATTGCTCTTAATCATTAAAAACAATTGTCCCAGCCTCACACACAATACTTTCCAGTAAAGTACTACCAACAATTGGATAACTATCCTCCATACTTTAAAACTAATGCAGAAAAACCCTCTATAAAATTAAATTATTTCTTAAATTACTACTATAACTGCAATTCCTTACTTTTATCATGAAAAAATTCATTTCTTTTTCTGTGCATTCCTTGCAGGAGTGGCTGGACGGCCCGAGTTCAACCCACCATACTGGTATTTAGCTTTCTTTTCACTCGGCTTCAATATCTATAAAATATAAAACAAAAAATAATGATATTAGTTGTGGTTTGTAATCCCACAATAATTTTTTTTTTTCTGGTTCCCTTTGCATTTCTTGTATAAAACAAAAAGTTTAATGTGGACAATGAGTTTTTTGTTTTTCCCCTTATTTCTTACAACCCCTTCCTCCATAAAAAACAATAATGTCTCTTAAATTGTATCTACCAATTACTAAATCATCAAGTACTTAATAAATAAATGAAAATGAAATAAGAAGTGTCTGCCTCATTAGCTCATGTAACAAGTAAAAAGTAATATTAGTGAAAATAACAGAAGTTTTAAAATAAATAAATCATGTTTTCAACTCATTGAAATCAAATTTCCAAAATTCCAATTAGTTTGGAAAAATAGGTTAAAGAAAGTTATTTAAAAAAATATGAAATATAATTACAACTAAATTTAAATTAGAATTAATAATTAAGAAAGAAATGATTATACAGTTTTTAAATAGAAGCAGCTGTTGTTATTTGGATACATTAGAAATTAATAAGAGATTAGAAGATTAATTTTTTTTTTCCTTATTTAAATATATTTTATTACCAGGAAGAGAATGGTTAATATTAATATATATAAAAAGAAAAAGATTTTGCATGCTAATAATGTGAACCTAATATCACTAAGATCATAATATATGCAATAATATAAATAGTAAAAGACTTCAGTTATTTTATAAATATAACCTTAATACCCAAATAATAACCAAATGTTATATCAACAAATATTTTAATGGGTTACATTATTGATGATACAAATAAACTCTCACCACTCCTAGAGCCCAGATTTTGTTCATTACAACTAATTTTTCTTTTATATTTAAAAACAATGACAAATTTTATTGTAGAAACTAAGAAGCCTTATTAGATTCACAGATAAGCAAATTTTCATGACTTTTTTTGGTATTTAGTAAGTAGGATAAAATAAATTACTGAAAAAGCAAAAAATCTTTAAGAAATCTCTCAGAAATCAGTTATCACTTCTTCAGAATTACTACAAAACAAGAAAAGAGGGATAGTTAAATACATAAAGGAGCAGGTAGCTGTGACATCTCAAGATAAATGAAATGCCTTAGAAAGGGTGATAGGGAGATTGAGCTGTATAGGTCATAGATTTGACCACATGTGGACCATACCCCATAGGAGCAGGAAACTTCCATAAATATTGCAGCCTAAGTTTCAGATTATGAAAAAAGGAAAGTGATTTTTTTTTGTTGATTCAAAAATTGAAAAAAAAAAAAAAATAAACAAAATTAAATATAACGCTAATAGTTGACAGTAAAATAGTGCTGAGGAAACTGTCTTCATCAAACAAAATGATCTTGAATGAAACCATTAGAGTTAATTTAATTACTTATAAAAAAACAATGAAAGACTTGAAAAAGAAAGAGTTAAAAATGATTACTCAAGGTTCCATTATGGATAAAGAAAGTAATTTAATATTATATTGCAATTAGGCTTTATTTTTAATTTCCTACTGAGTTTGTTGATATCTTAATGAAATATGAATAAAGTATAAATATATATATACATNCAGGGTTTACTACATTCTAGTATATGTGAATCAGGATATCACACATAGGTAGCTGGAAAAAGGAAAACATTTTCTACATTAAAAAAAAAAAAATTTTGGATGAGAATTACTATTAATTCATAATTAGCAAATATCAATATATTTATTTATAAATCAGCTCACAAACCTGGAAAGAACACATGAGGGTTTCATCAACTGACATCATTCCTCCTGCATTGTCAAATTCTCCGCAATAGTTTGGTGCAGAGAATAATGTCACTAACTGTCGTTTGGCAAAAAACTCATAACCATCTTCAACCACCTGAAAAATAATTTACAATAAAGAAGAAAATATTTCAAATTCAAAAGAAATAATATATATGAATTTGCAATGACAATTCATTCATAAGATTTTGCATTTCCTACACCTTAGCAGTGTTCAAGATCAGAATTCTCATTGCTAAAAATCCCTGAAAACAGGCCATCAATTATTCATAAAACACAAGATAACTGTTATTTTCTTCAAAATTAGATTTATACATTTTAAAAAAAAATCATGGTCACAACAGGTTTGAAGGGATTATTTAACAGACTTGGAAGTAAGTACAAGCTTAGTAAAAATTAATAATTAGAAGAAGAGAAAAATTGGAACAATGTAAAAATAAATGAAAATACTAATATTTAATGTGAACAACATTGTATTCAAGTAAAATGTTAGAAATAATTTTTGTTTTCCCTTGAAATGGGCATAAGGGCTGAAACTCTGGTTATTATATAATAGTAAGGTCAATTAAAACTGAAGAGATAGCTGGCTCATTTCTTCATCTTTAAATAGATTAATATTATACATTTCTGCTAATTAATATTTAGCAGAAATGTATGTTTTATAGCTCTGGAGTGATATGAAACAAGAAAACAATCTCACACTTTTAGGAGTAGTTAAGGGAATATCATATTCAAATTAAAATATATAAAAACTAATTTATAACAATTAATTTAATTTGCATTATAAAGTAGTTAACACTATTTAAGTTTATCAGTAAAACTTAAGTAGGTTTTCCATGAGTAAGGCATATATGAATTTTGGGTATAAAAATGATTGATAGTCTATATACACAGATCAATTATTAAAGGTCAAAGGTTTTATTTTAACCTTTGACAAGTAGATATAGTAAATAACACAATATTAATGATTAGTAGAATATCTATACCTGGTGGGCTCGGCAGATGAGATCCAAATCATGTTTTGAAAGGAACTTGTTCACAACACTAGCACCGAATGTAAAAGATACTCCACGATCGTTCTCTCCCCACCCTTCTACATCCTTATCAGGGTCAGACCACAAGAGATCACACAGAAGACCTAAAAATAATTTAATATAAACATTCAATTCAAGAAAGGAACTATTTTCAATATATTTAAGTAAAGTAAGGTGAAGGAAAAATTTTATCAGGTTTTATCCCAAGAAATGTACTTTAAAAAAGGACATAAAATGTTCTTACAAATTACCCTTTTCTTTAAAGAGTGAGATATGCAAGTGAGCTAATGTCTGGCAAATATTATATATTATTATATTTATATCAATAAATGGCAACACATATATCCTTCCACATAGTTAGTTCGCAGAGCATTATAAGTTATTTGAATAAAGATAAACTTTTTTTTTTTTTTTTTTTTTTTTTTGCTGTGTTAGCCTCCCTTGCAACCACTAAGGGTCATTGGAGGGAGGGGCTATCTACAGGTTGCCACCCTATTTTAAACACCCATGGCTCAGGACAACCTTCTATATTATAAATAAAAGATTGACCTGGGCGGGATTTGAACCCGCGGCGTCAGGATTGCGAGACCCGTACGGATCC
>KZ806867.1:888975-907679 GCA_000696205.2 Oncopeltus fasciatus
AACCATGCCAATCAGCTTAAAAAAAAAAAAAATGCAATGAAACTAGAATAGCTTTACAACTTCAATTTTGAGGATATACTAACTAAATTAGTTTTGGTTAGATGAATATTTATATTTCTATCTCCTGCAAGATACAACTCCCTGCAAACATTTTTATTTAGACTAATTAGATTAGTTAGTATATGCAATAGTGCAATTTCAGATTTATTCCCTGTGAACTTAGGAGTGAAATAGACCCAATATTTACCACTTATTTCCTCCTAAAAAGACGAACAGCGATCCTACAACCAATGTAGTAGTTTTCAGAAGAGAAGTATATTGATTTAAACACTGATGGAAGAGGATAGGGAGACTACAGTGAGAGACTATTCATTCTTTACATAAGAAAAGAGTTTGGAGAATTCCAAATACTGTTTAATAACTTGACTTAAGATAACAAGGAGCCCTCTTTTTTTTTCTTTTTTTTTTCCTCCTCAAAAATCAATTAGATTTAATGAAAAAACCTAATATCAAAATAAAAAGTGAATATTTCATCAAGTGTATAAATACAGGGGAAATGTTGGTCTTAATTTTGGAATTAAATATATACTGCACATTCATTTATTTAAAAATATAAAAAATAAGATAAAGGAAATATCAATAAATAAAGAGAGATTGTAATATTGAACTAAGCATTGTCAATATTAATGCCTGGGTATTTTTTTCTATCTCAATGACCTGAGGAGTGGTCATTATAGGCATTCAAATAATTTCTCATGTTAGGAGATAATTTATGCATATATAAATGAATAAATATATAAAAATGCTATGAATTATCCTGTAATATTTTATTTTCATACATATTTAAAATTCTATTTTAATATGAATATTTCAATAACTTTTTTTAATTAATTATAATATTTAGAAAGTTAAATACAATTAATTAAACTATGTGAATCTATAAATGATCTCTTTGAGGAAATGTAACAAGCAGTGTAAGACCAAAAAATTTAAGATTTAAACACTTAAGTCAAGGGGGGAAAATCAGGAAATAAATAATTGCAACTTATCAAAAGTTGAAGATAGATTAAAAGCCACTTGAAGATTTTTATTTTTGATAAAGCTATGTGAAACTTTGAAGTATACAACCTAAATTGTTTTTATTTCAAATTTTTACATTTTACTGTAGTAGGTTGGTTAGGAATTAAATAAAGTGGAGAAAAAAATGTTTTTTTTTTTTGTTTTTTTTTACCAACTGCTTACACACTCTATTTGTTTAAAGGACTACTACTGGAGATACAACAAAAAAAAAAAAGAGAGAATTGTTAAGCTGAATGCATTTGCCTCAGAGAGAAAAAAGTCACTCATAGGACGTGAGAGCATTTTTAAACCTTCAACACATGTATGCTTTGAAATAAATGTTGATTGGAATTAGAAGCATACCGATGTATAGATGAACCTAAATCATAAATATCATCAAATTAAACCAAGAAATTTTGTTTGTCATAAATATATTTTTTAAATTTTATTTTCCAATTCTGAATATCTTAAACAAAAATTTTAAGAGGAGGGGGGAAATAAAGAATTTATTTTTTCAGGTTAATAGTAATAGTTTATTTTCTGTTAAAAAAATAAACAAATTATTTCCAATTGGCTTGAATTGAATTGAATTTGTCAATGCAAATTATATGAGCTAATCAAGGTTATCTAACCATATTAAATTGAAAAATAAAAAAAATATTATTCTTAACAATAATAACTAAGAAGGACAGATTATGGCTCTGAAGTTTATCACTTTTATTTAACTAAAACATATCTAATTATTTGTCATTTTAATATAACAGGCAAATAGCGACAAAAATATTACAGAATGTTAAGCAATAAAACATGATTTACTTAACTTACATTCATCATAGAAGCCATATATTCTGTTGATGGAAGCACACTCATGGTTCCCTCTGAGGAGAAAGAAGTTCTCAGGGTATTTGATCTTGTAAGCAAGGAGAAGGCAAATGGTTTCCAGGGACTGCTTACCCCTATCAACATAGTCCCCAAGGAAGAGATAATTTGCATCTGGTGGAAAGCCACCATATTCAAAAAGCCTCAAGAGATCTGTGTACTGCCCATGAATATCCCCTGTAGAAAAATATTTAAAAAGTTGGTAATTCTTTTCTTTTTCTTTAGACTCTCACACTTATTTTAATTTTGATATGCTGTATACTTGTGTATGAGTGTATGTCTATAACCTATGTAAATGAGAGCACACATACAAACTCTCTCACATACAAAACAAAAGCTAGTGAATTGGGGTATTAAAGAAAATAAATTTGAATTTTATAAAATTACACACACACACACTAATTTGCTGGTTATTATGTTAACATTGGTAAACCAACATATTTCAGTTAATTTCTAAAAAATTTATGTATATATATATAATATTGTGATTCTGATATAAGTTGAAATCGTGAAAGGCTTAATTCAGATGCAGATTTACTCCCTATTTTCGTTAGTTCTTATCTACCTACCATGAAACCAATTGTTATCTTAAAATTGTATTTCAATGTTTTTAATTTAATTTTTTTTTTTTTTATGTAAAGGAATANTGCTGCTCTTCCACCACTGTTTTTATATTACCTCTAAAGAAGCTACGTAAGAAAAAGCTTGTTAAATAAAGCACCAAAAGTCAAAAAATATGTTTTGTTTAGAAAAATAAGTAAGGATAATTATATAAATTTGTGTGTGCAGGTCAACAACCTTAATCATTATAAAGATTATTAATCTTCACCAGCTGTACTTAAAATAGCTTCAAATTGATTAAATAATACTCTTTCACATTAATTGACAACATAATACTAAGGGACAATTAATCTTATATAAAACTATTATTATATCATCAAATTATATATTTGTTCAATGTAAAATTGACTTTTTCTTAATGTTGAATAATTTGGAATTGGGTAAAATAATATGTAATAAAACCTAAGCATTACACTCGAATATTTTCTTAAATATGGAGTATAAATAACATTTAATGTAAAGAAATTCAAGATCTGTTATCCTTTTATTGAACTATAAAAAAAAGTGTACTTTGATAAAACAATAATTGAACTCCCCTCCTCCACCTTCAGTAGAAATCAATAAAGGATATACACTCCAGAAATTATTTATAATATAGTTATAACAATATGATAAAAGATTTTTTAAAATGGAATCTACACATAATATTGACATTTGTTTTCAGCAAAATTGAGAACAGATTAGAAATTTAGGAATGGGAAGGTTAATATAAATGACAAACTTCTGCAATACTTTGCTTAGGAGTGTCTTATTGAAAAAAAATCACATAAATATGGCTTTTTTTCTATATTTTTCCAAAACTTTTCATTTTGCAATTTTTCAAAGCCAAAATTAACAATTACATACATATATATTATTATATTTCTTAAACTGAAATAAAAAATGCATAATTTTTTTTGCATATCAGACATGTGAAAAAATTACGTTTTCCTTATTGAGGTGCAATCCAAATTTAGTGTAAGTTTAATTCATATAATCAATTTGGGGAAGTAAAATGGAAGAAAGGCAAGGGTGGAAATAATACATTATATTCCTTGAGAACTCTCAAATAATTTTCTTTGTAAGTATTTCAGTAAAGAAAAATTTCTTATTGGGTTTCGGAGGTTTCTTAAGGAAAATTAACTCAAAAACATCATATATGTACTCAATAATTGGTAACCATGCCAATCAGCTTCTATGACTATTCATTAGAATATAGCTACAAAGAAATATCTTGGATCAGATTGGTTAGCCAGAAAGTTCTTTAATTTTTATTTACTTACTAGCTGAAAATATCCATGCTTCATTGCATTAAAAACCGTGTATAGATTATCAGTGGGATGATAACTTTTCTTTTAAATAAGGTAATAAAATAATATTTCATTTCACTTACTGGAACATGAGACTTCCAATAGTGAAATGCAAACCAAAAAACTTAAACCTGTCATAAAAACCTAACGAAAGTTCGCACCTAAGGCTAATAACAATAATGCTAACAAGCTGTCACAAGAGCTTACACATGAATAGGCAACATACAATTTATCGTGAGAGAAACAATCATTACCTAAATTCACTCCCGCCACTTTCAAAGACTGATTTTAGGCATTGTTTATTGACAAGGTGAAGCATATTTTAATAGGAAACTATAGCCATTTAAACTGAGAGTGGGTATCAAATGGAGGAAAAGGGGATTCTAGGCAGAAAAGCTTTAATAACATTTCTGCCTAAAGCAGTTTTTACTAACAGTCGCATACATGGCAAAAATTTGGAAGAATTAGACTACGCAGGAGCAATATTAGAGCCCTATTTCCAATGAAGACAGTGATGTGAGATCCTAGGGAGATGTATCTCCCTGGCTCTCACCTTTGGCGACTTGCACAAAAAGAAGTTTTACCCAGACCAACTTTAACTCATCTTATCCCATCACCAAAAATTCAATTTTGCCACTGATCTCTTACACTCTCTGACAGTACATTCCCCAACAAAAAAAATACAAGGAGCAGACATCCTACATGCTCTTCCTAATGACTTAACCACCCGCATTATAAGAAACATCAGTAATTTCTACAATTTCATTTCCCTAACCAAACCTCCCATACAAAACAATTGATTCATGTAAAAAAATTCCTCACAGAAACTTTCCTAAACCTTAAACTTGCTTTTCCTACCAATTTTGAACTTTAATCTCTGCATACTCCATTTAAATACCTCATTCTCCTTAGTAATAGGACCAATGCCGTTTATAAAATACCTTGTTTCCTCCCAAATTCCATAGATCATATATCGGTCAAACCAAATGAAAGCCCAAATTTAAGTAAATAGTTTTTGTAAACATTTTGATCAAACCTATAATACCTCTTCAACCTGATAAAAGACTGTATTTGTCCAAAGTCCAACATAATAGTACAATACATTAGAATGGAGATATAGGATTGCAGATTGGTGTCCGAAATGCCACTTAACTACAATAATCCAACTGGTCCTAATCACTAGCAACCCCATGTCATATGCCCTCTTCCTCCTAAATCAACTTCAGCTAATAAATTAACTTTCAGGAAAGATTGTGTAATATAGAATTTAATTTTTTATTTGAAAGTAAATTTGTTGACAGTAAAGTTATAAGAATTCCTGATAATCCCCTCTTAATTTAATTTTTATATTTTAAAACTAAAAAAAAAAAAAAAAAAAAAATCAGTATATAAACACATATATGTCTAATTAGAATTTAGTATCTACATGACAGTAACTTAGATTCTTTAAGTAATCAAATTATCCTACATTTGTTGTAAATTAAATAGATAAAAAAATAATAAAAACCATCACTTATATATACAATACTCTAACAAACATATTTTAACATCTAATATAAAGCAATTTTATAATAACTATAAATATTAAATAATTGTTGACAAATTTAATTAAATATCTGGTCTTTTGGATAGGAGACTATCCACTATAGAAAGGAAATTTACTACTCTAAAATACAAAATTCAGTTCAGCAATGAGATAAAGCAATCTAAAATCTATGAAGAGAGGATTATCGGGAATTCAGTCATGGTAGCTGAAGAATTGATAACTAATTATTAACCAAAAAAGGTTTTTATTTTAAAGTTTCAGCCTGAATTTCAGGCCTTCATAGGGCTGAATCTGAAAAAGAAACGTACAAAATAATATAGAAACATGTCTATATATGATAAACAAAAAAAAATTATTGTAAATATAAAACAGTGTGTAATGGACTATATAAAATGTATACTTAACATATTGGAAAGAAAAAATTATTAATAATGTTCATAAGTATAATAATATTCATTCACTTAAAAATATTATTAATAATTTTTTCTTTCCAATATGTCCAGTATTTCATATAGTCGATTGCACACAGTTTCACATTTTTATTTATTTTTCTTTGTTTGATTATCATACATAGACATGTTTATATCTTATTTTGTATGTTTATTTTTCATATTCAGCTCTAATGATGGCCTGAAATTCAGAACGAAACATTGGCTAAACTAAAAACTTTTTAAGTAACAAATTAATTTTTAATTCTTCAACTAACATGGCCGATTCTCAAAAATCCTCTCTCCATATTACTAGACGGCAACAATTCATTCCATATCTATTTAACAATAGGTTTGTCATATCTCTATAAAGAGTAGAGTTTACCTGCATAGAAATATTAGACTGAACAATTTCAATATTTATTTTATCAACGAATATTTAGATATCACAGAAATTAATCTTACCCAGCTTGTGCTATTCCCCTTCACTCAGTTCAACCTAGTTTATATCTCAGGAAAAACTTAATTTTATTTATAAACTACAAAAATTGACTTTAAAGAATTTAAAAAAATTGCCTATAGTGGCTTAAAAAATTGAATGAATTTCAATTCTAAAGGATTAAAAAGATAAGTGTACACAAAATTGATTTTTCAGGTATACTACAAGGGTTTATTCTTGGATTACTATGCTAAATGATTAAAGCATCACTATTATGAACAAAGCACAAATGTTATAAATAAAAAAAAAAGGAAATGAAATGAAAGTAGTGCTAACCAAGCAATTTATCAATTCAGAAGTGCTTAACAACTTTATCAGAAATAACCAGGATAAGGTTAGATTATATTTTGCAAAAATTAAGAAAACTACTGACCGCATATTTTTAAGGGGGCTTCGAGTTCGAGTAAAATTGGCTGCTGAAGGAAGATCTCTCGGGATTTTAAGCAGAGCCCACGAACTTCTGCTTCGGTCATAGCCACTGTCTTTCCAGGCCGACATCCTCGGACTAAAACATTACAGAATCTTCATAAAGGAAATAATTATAGGAGGAAGAGTAACTGGTAAAATTAATATGAAGATAATAGAATAATAACAGATAAAATATATCGTATGTTTACATTAAAAGACCTTGGATTAAAGGCCTGATCGTCAATGGGCCGTTGTAGATAACATAACATAATAACAAGCAAACCTTAAGCAAACTTAATTATTACCCAACTATTTAGTTGAAATTGAATACTAAAAATGAAAATGAAGAAAAAATAACATAAATAATACCTTCCAAAAGTCGGTGTATCAAACTGTCAATGTTTAAGTCTGAGTCGGCCATCTTCACAAGTTAGAGAAGACGCAGGATCGAGAGGGCAAGTCAGTAATTAGCTATAAACAAAATGAAAAGCCAATCAAATTACTTCTCGAAGTTAGATTCGTTTGTTAAAAACAGCGCAATGCTTCAATAATTCACTTACTGATTTTATTTTTTATATCATTGTTAAATATGATGAAATGCAAAGAAGTTGAATGAATGTCTCATTGAAAATTATTGTAGTGGTGCGTATTAGTAATTTAACTTTTAAATTTTCTTGCGTCATTGAGCGAAAATCCTGTTATTTTTTCCTTCATGCTTAATTATTAAGTCTATGTAGTTTTTTTGTGAAAATTAATAGAATCTAGAACCATAATTCCAAAGAGGTATTTTGTATTTAGAAATACTTTTTGTCGAAACAAATGAAAACCTAGGTTAGTTGCCATTGACTTATTGTAATAAAGCTATTTCAAAAATTTTGGCTAGTATTAAAATGTGTAATTAAAGAACAAATACAAAAATCAAGCCTACCACTGCCAACATGTGATACAGTTTACCGTTTGAAGTCGGATACTGTATTGAAATAACACAAAAAATTTCAGACATAACGCCATGATTTAATAGACATTTATTCATTAAGTATGGCAAATTCTTTTAAAATAAGTTTTCATTAATTCTTATTTGTTTTATTTTTTGTTTGTTTGAGAAAACAAACCATTTAAAGGGCGAGTCTATACTTCATGCTTATCATTTAGAGGCGCAAGCTATTTCGGTACATAGATTATCACCTGTTCGTTTAAGAAACAATTATTTAAAGGCTTTCTAACTTTCAAGGTACTCAGTCCAATCAAAGAATCCTCGAAACTGTTGAAAGGATATGGGCAGAAGTTTTGCTTCCAAGTAAGTTTTTGGATAGGAAGAAAAACACTAAAAAGCCCTAGTTGTGAGAATTGAACCATATGTTTGGTGGGAGTGGGGGAAGCTCTCTCGATTTTAGCTATCTTTTTATTGAAAATTTTGACCGTTGAGAAAAAAAGTATTTTATTTTTTTTTTAACAGGCCAGTTATTTTCAAATTTTAGACGGAAACTTTTTATACACACATAAAAACATACGTCAACAAAAATGCTTGGTTTCATAATTCTTAACATATATGAATTTTAACACCCTCTGTCATTGTTTATCTTTATAAATCCCTAGTCCAACCCTTCTCTAGAATATGCCTCAGTTGTTAAAAATCTTCATTAGGCTGTTTAATGAATATATATATTATGATTAGATTACCATTAAATAATTTTAAAAAAAAGTGTTTGCAGTTAATTATACAATTCCCTTCATTAGGAGGGTTGCTTACACGGAACCAGAAATACAAACTTTTTATATTGACGTAATAAAATAGATAACAATTTCGCAATAACAAGCATCGTCTACAGTATGGTCTTCTAAGAAGGGTTAATCATTTACTAGGGAGCTTATAACAAATATATGACAGGAAATAGTTTTAGCACTTAAAATTTATTTTTCTACTCTTTAAAATCAACATTGTCACGAAAAACTGGCGCGCCTCTTAGGGTATTTAGAATGTCGAAGGACCTTGAAATCCAGGACAGGTGATACACTCAGATGTATGTGATCCATTTGTAACATCTAAAATTGGATTAAAATACTTTGTAGTTTTTAAAGATGACTGGTCTAGATTCGACCAGGAAAGTTTTCAGCAGAGAAATTAAAGGATTTTCTTATGGAAACCAAAGTAACTGGACATACTATAAAATCCCTTTTATGTGGTAATGGTGGAGAATTTAACAATGAAAGAGCGCAAAGTATCTTAAGGTCACATGGCATTGAGGACCATAAAATCCACTATGCCCTATATTCCGGAACAAAATGGCTGTGCAAAAAGGGAAAATAGAACGTTGGTCGAAGCTGCCAGGGCCCTTATTCATTCTGGAAAAGAATCATTGCCTAAAGAATTATGGGCTAAAATGATAAATTCAGCTGCTTACATCCTAAATCGAACTGGCTTACATCCTCTATCAAAGAAAAATCACCCTTTGAACTATGGACTGGACAAATACCTTATATTAAACATCTACGAATAATTGGATCTAAATGTTGGGTGCATGTTCCCAAGATTAAAAGGAAAAAATTTGATATAAAGGCAGAAAGGAATCCTATTGGGATATGATGGAGATAATGGGTATAGAGTTCTGTCCCATAATAAGCTCATAAGATCCTGTGATGTAATATTTCAAGAATTAACTACTACACCTATTACTGAAGATGTCCTTATTGATAAAGGGATAAGTCAACCCACAATAAATCTTGAAATTTTAGAAGACGATTTGGATAATAATCAAGATAAAGACCGGGTAACTAATCAATATGAAGAAAAATTAAATAATCATAAGAATGATGTTTAAGAGTCTGGCGAGGAAGATTTTTTGGGATTTTCAGAAGATTATTATGTCTCAGAAATGGAACAAGATGATATCATATCTTGGAAAAAAGGCAAAAATCTTAGAGATTCATCCAAACTGAATGAACCCAAACATTTAAAAGTTTATGTCAACATTATTAAGACTGATAATGTCATTCCCCAAACATATAATGAAGTAATGAAGCAGAACACTGGTCAGAAGCAATGGAACTCAAAATGAAATCTCTTGAGGATAATCATACCTGGATAATGTGTAACTTACCTCTAACTAGGAAAGTTATCCCTTCAAAATGGATATATACTAAGAAGTATAAGGTTGATGGATCATTGGATCGCTATAAGGCCAGATTGGTTGTGAAGGGCTTTGTGCAAAAGAAGGGCCAGGATTATCAAGAAACCTTTAGTCCTGTTGCTAGAGGGACTACTACCAGGACGGTTCTTTGCATTGCTGCTGATGAGAATTTGCAGCTGTATCAATTCGATGTCTCGACCACCTTTTTAAATGGTGAGTTAAATGAGGAAATTTATATAAGACTGCTAGAGGGTTTTCAGGACAAACCTAACGAAGTCTGCAGATTGAATAAGAGCCTCTACGATTTAAAACAGGCTCCTAGATGTTGGAACCAAAAGATAAATAGTTTCCTTGAAAGTTTAGGTTTTAAAATAATAAAATAAATTTTGTTGGTCTTGTATCTTGGTGGATTAATAGCCTCATCAAGTAAAGAAGAAGCTGAAATGATTATTGCTAAACTTAAAACTCAATTTAGGGTCACAGGAAAATCAGCTGAATAATACCTTGGTTTTGAGATCATTCAAAGCAAGAAAGGTATTAAAATAAGTCAAAAGGCATACTAAGGCTTCTTAAAAAATTTCAAATGGATGAGTGCAAGGCAGTAAGTACTCCCACCTTAAAGGATGACAGTGAGGAATCGGGGAAGGAATTGTTGTATAAATCCCAAAGGACTTTCCTTATTGTGAAGCAGTGTGTTCTATAATTTACCTAATGGCAGGAACCAGTCCTGACATTTCATTCGCTGTGAGTGTTTATCCCGGAAGCTGATCAATCATTCTGAAAATGATATATGCAAAGTGAAAATAATTTTTTGCTATCTGAAGGGTGCTCCTGACCTTGGACTGCTCTACAAAAGAGACTATGGCTAGGAAAATCTTTATTGCTACTCGGATACTGATCTTGGAGGTGATACATCAGGAATAGTATGCATGTATTCTGGTGGTGCTGTCTCATGATTCAGCAGGAGGCAGGCTTCTGTAGCTATATCTACTACCAATGCCGAGGTGATTGCTGCAAGCGAGGGCACCAGAGAAGTGGTTTGGCTGAAAATACTTTTAGAGGAAATCACCAACTATAACAAAAGCATTTTGTTTGTAGACAATAATGCTGCCATAAAATAGGCTGAAAATCTGGTATGGCACAAACGCACAAAACACATATCCTTGCAGAATTTTTTTTGGAGGGAGAAAGTGCAAGATGGTACACTCAAGATAAGAAGAGTTGCGACTCAAGAGCAAATAGCCGATAGTTTTACTAAGCCTCTTCACAGTCCTCGACTAAAGAAGATCAATGAAGAACTTGAGGAAAACCAAAATTTTAAATTGTAATACCTTAGTATTAAGTGATGCAAAAAAAAAAATAAATAACAAACATAATAAATTTTATATTTTAAAACCTTTTTATTTACTTATTGCAATGGATGAGTTCCTGATTAGCTAAATTGTGTGAGTGGGAGAGAAGTTTAGAGGAAGATGAAAATTTAAGACTGTTAGTAACTTTATTATTATTAATGTTACAAAAAAATATTTAGATCACAATTGTGTAAAACACATTTTTTTTGCATTTATATTTTACAACATTTTTTTGAAAGAAGCATCATAAAGAAGATATTTAAGTGTGTGGAGAATGGAGCACTGTTCTCAGCGTTTTATTTCAAATTATTCATTATTACTTTTTATGTTCAGCTTTAATGAAACACAGTTAATCTGCTTAGTTAACTCAGCTTCATAAAGTAATTGCATGATGTATAGTGAAAGGTACTATTTATACAGTATTAATTTGATTCTTAAAATCACATTTATGAAATAAATCTTGAAATTTTTGAATATATTTTTTTATAATGAAAGTATTGCTTTTTAAGTACTGGCTTTTCTTTTCAGTTTGAAGAGTAAACTCATGCGAGTCCTGCCTGTTTGTGTATTATCATCTTTGTCATGGGAAGGAATCCATAACATTTAAATGGAGAGTTTTTTGACCATAGTTATTATTATTAGATGTTTTTTTTTTTTTTGGGTTTCGGNAGTTGGGGTTCAATCAAGGTAGATTAAAAAAATTACAAATTTAAACAAAAATAATTTAAAAAATACACATTTTTTTAAATTTGTATTTTTTTTATCAACCTTGACTGAACCCCAACAAAAAAAAATCTAATCATAACATTTAAATGGTCAAATATTACTTAAATTTGGTAATACATTAGAGAAGCATAGAGCAAAATGAAGATTGTAACCAGGCAAGTGCACCGGCCCGGATAGCATGAGTTTCAGGTTTGATTCCTGGCTGGGACAGTTAGATTTTTTATTCTATTCCCTCTCATTAATTGATTGTAACCAGATCTGTAAATGATATAGTCTGGAATTGACCTATTTTTAATTTTAATAAACGATTATAATTATCTAATTATTACTGATGGAAAAATTGAGTGGAAATCGACAGTCCTTATATTTCTTCCTTAATGTTGTCCCGTAATGTTGATTTATTCCAATAATTTTTGAGCTTAATTTAAAATGGCCTTTTATTAAATAAATAATTTACATTTTATGATCATGTAACATAAAAAATTCATGGCTTCTAAGCAATTTAGAATAGTTGATGTTCATTAAAACCTGAAGCCCACTTTCACAATGGGTTAAAACCTCTAATTTCTAGGAACTAAGATTAATTTAATTATAGGCTATACTTGGGTAAATGTTTAGCAAAGGTACCGATGACTTCAGTTAAAAAATTTGGCCTAAAAAGTATATGAATAATTCTTCTTAGCTGAAAGTTAGTTATCAATTTAATTAAAAAATAAATGAATAAAAACTTGTCCTTAATCTGCTTTTACTGAAAAGATGCAATGTTCCAAAACAATAATGTAATTAATTAATAAATATAGGAATGGGAACTGATTAAATTGTAAATTTATTTTCGATAACAATAATATTTATTCAAAGTTCATAAATGAGACAAATAAACCAACACATGCTTAAGACTGATTGTCCATTTATAATTATGGTAATAATATTATTTAACATTTAAAATAAATATTGCAAATAAAAGATAATAATAAACATCAAAAATATTGTATAAATATGAAAGAGAAAAAAAATGAGAATGAAGTGCATATTTTTCAGACAAATAATAATTTATGTATTAAAAAAAAAAATGAAAGAAACTGAAAACATCTTATATTTATATATACATACATTTTAAATAAATACTTATTTCAAAATTATTTTTCCACTTAATAATGCAAATTTTTAATTTATTATTCTTATCTAATAGATAATACATTGTTATGCTTAGTGATGTTCCGACTTGAGCAAAAATTGGGAAAGAAAAATCTTCCATCATGGAATATTACTTTTATTATTGTCAATATTGACTAAAACTTTTTAATTTAAATGTTTTAAATATTCAATAGTGCCTTATACTTCTGTTCTATAAGTGACCTAATGCATATTTTATTCTGTTATCTGACCCCTGAATATCTCTAGATAAATAATATCCATAAATTTCCTTTCACTTCCAAACAGCTATAGCTGAAGTTTTCTTAGTCAATTTTTTTTTTTTAATTTGAAAACTTTAGTGATATGAATATATGAGATTTTGTAGCAAAACAAATGTGTGAATGAATATTCATCTAGAATGATGAATAAGTAATTAAGACCACAAGAGTGGTCATTTGAAAAATAATTTGTATGGAACATTCTCAAATGAAAATAAGGCTTTTTTAATTGGGCCAAAGTTAATATGGTTTCATGGAATGACAATCTTTTATTATCTGTATAAAGATTCCTGAAGTATCACTTTAGCCCTTCCACTTCCATAGACTTATGTATCTGTTGGGAGAAAACAGTCTCTGACTTCTATGAACTACTGTAAAAGTGAGAGGGAACATTAGCCCTCTTTTAAGTGGATTTCTTTCCTGGTTTTCTGAATCTTCCGTCTCATAGCTACTTAAGAAAAATTTCCTTAGATCTGTATCTTATAATTACCGACACTCACGATAATTTTCTGGAAGGTTAGCTCTAGACCTGCCAGAGACTTTCCAAAAAGCATATACAAAAATTATTTTTGCCTCTTTCCAATGTTAAATTTCTTCAGTTTTATTTTGTCTATCTACCTGTACCTGTTAGTTCTTTTTTCATGATTTTTTTTTACATGTACTTCATACTTTTAAAAGTATTTTATTAATTCTTGATAAGGGCAAAAAGTTTATTATTAATTCTGAGGAGGCGATTATATTAAAATTAACTTAAAACTTATTTTCATTTACAGTCTTGAAAAAATATGGACTGAATATACAGTTTGAGAGTGTATATCCGGGGAAGGCAGTAAACAATACAGCCCTTTCCTCTGGCTGTCATGTAGTGAAAATATTAGCAAATACTGGGGAAACCCAAATGATAGGTAACAAGGTTTTTAAACAACAAAAATGTCTAATATTTAACTTTTAAGTAAAATTTCTCTAATTACGAATACTAAACTAAGCTTTAAGCCCTCTCCTGAAAAAAGTTTTAGGATATCCTTGGTAGGATTTATATGCCTTTATTTAATACTTTCTTTTCTTATAATGTTCTACAATCAGCTACCATTCAAGACCCCCTCTAGTGGCCCATACATCATATTTTTTTGTTATTTTAATGTTTCTTAGAATATATATGGCATTGGCTTCCACAATATCTCTATATTTATGAATAAAATTTTCTAAAAGAAATATTGCCTCCTACTAATATAATTAATTGGTTTTCCTAGATATTTTTGAGGTATTTATGATTCCTCCATTTTTATCTGATGCTCTAACCATCCATCGGTCTCATAAGTTTTATAGCTAGAAAAATGTAGTTATGTACCAAAAATATTGCACAACTCTCTATCTTAAATAGTTTCAGATAAATTTTTTTTCTGATTGGCCCAAAAATCGGAATGGGTATATTTGATATTAGACTTGCATTTTAAAGAATTTAGATTAAATTTATAGATTAGAATACATTTGGTCTTATCACTATCAAAATTGATTTTTCTAAGCATCATTAGACTACTCATAGAATGGTACTAGCTAATAATTGTTATTTTTTTTTAAATATAAGGAACATTTGATTTTAATAATTATGAATTTTGAAAAAGACATTTATGATGCACATACCTGAGTCTGTTGGCTCTATTACCAGTATTCCAATCCTGATAAAATGTCAATTTTATTATTATTTCAATAAAATATAAATTGTGTTTTAATTTTATTTAGTGCTATTAGTAAAGAAAATCTTTAAAAATTCTCCTTAATTGATACTTTGAGCCAAAAAAGAGTTTGAATATTCTCATAAGGAGTCCATTTTTAGTTTGGTTCATGGATACCCTGTAGATCAAGCACTAAGTTATTCCTTGCCTGACCCAGTCTTTGCTCATTACAGAACTCAAAAAAGTTAATATTGTAGGTAATTTTCTTAGCAATGGTTTTTAATCAGAGCAAGTGTTGGCTGTAACAATTTAAATAATTTGCTTCTTTCTTTTTTGTAACAATAAAAACAAAAACAAAAAAACAGAAAGTTGGTGGACGTTTATTGGCACTTCGTTCCTCATTGCATTTGTCTTATTAAACTTAACAAATATTCTTTTCATTTAACCATTATTAGTTAACATATACCTTTCAGTAAATGTTTCATGTGTTTTCTCAACAAGTAAATCCATCTTGGCTGTCAGTGTAAATAGCCCTGTTGAATGTTTCATTTCTCAATGCCAGATGGCTGAAAAGTCTAGGGCCAGCAGCAGCTACAGAGGTATGAAGTATTTACTATACTTTTTAAATAATTCAATTAGTTTTGAGTTTGTATATATTATAAATTACAGTAAAATAATATTAAAAAAATTGTTATAAAAAATATACATTTCACTTTATTATTATATAGTATTTTAAAATCATAGAAATATTTAAGATATTTTTTTTCTTGATTTCTTGATGAGTAAACACAATACTGTACTTACTGAAGCATGAAGTAATAATATATTTTTAATACAATACCTGACCACAACTTCATTATACTTTCAAACATTCACTCACACACACACGCAAACACACAATCACACACATATATATACATACACTTTATATATATATGTATATGTATGAGTATAAATAATGTTACTGATGAATATTATTGTACAATTATTTGTAGCAGTTTTATGTTACTTATTTAAGTACAGTTTCACAAAATATTTCAGTTACATCTTATGGTATAAAAAATCTAACTTTCCTAGTAGATATCAAATGCATTAGTAATACAAAAATCCAACATTATAAATAAGTCGATTTAAAACAGTGATAGTATGTGTACTTGAAAATATGTACGTATTCCTTGTTTGGAGCTCATATCTTGTAGATAAACAAATAATGCACATTAGAAGAAACAAGGAAAATCATTTAAATAATTATCACATTAATATTATTTTACAAGATAAGCACAACCATAAAGATTTATTGGTAACAAAACAAAGCCAATAATTTAATAATATTTAATATATTTTACTCTATATTTATTTATTTTCCTTTTTAGCTACAATGGAAAGTGTCCTATAACCTATTTTCATATCCTAGTCAACGCATCGTTAATCCATATACCATATATTCTGATTTATTTATGTACAATTTTAATATTTTTTAAAAGTTATACATTGAAACAACCAATTTATGATATCACAAAAATCTTTCGAGTAAGCTTTTTAGTTTAAGTTTTTCATGTAAAGGTCTTGGCATTAAATTACTCATCTGAAGCATTTATTTCAGACATAGATCTGTCTTTTATTAAATTTATTGGAAAGAATAAATTTATATGAATTTAGGAAGACTCCATTTGTTTAACTACAATTATTTGCTCTCTCAGATATAAGTATTTTTTTTATAATATTATTTTATTTATTTTTAAGTCTGTAAAAAAAAAAGAAAGAACATATTTTGAAATTATAAAATATATACAGATAAGAGATCTTTGTGAGCCTCTTCAAAATAATTTTCTTAGATTTACTAAAAAGATTAATTCTATTCGGCAATACTTTTTTTAAAAATCTATTTTACTTCTAGAAAGTGTGCAATTCATTTCAAAATTATAGCAATGCGAATCCATCTTCCTCCTATGCATAAGGTTCAAGGACAAAACATTATTTTAGCGCGCTACTCCACCTATAATTTCATTCAATAATAAAAATGTATAGCTCTCAAGTTTTAGTGCTTACATAATATTATTAAAATTGACAAAAAGAGACACACACAAGTCAAAAACATTAATATAAATTTTCTCAAAAATAATAAAACAGTGTAAATAAATTTAATCTATAGACTATAATGAGCAACATTAATGACTTTAATACTTTTATATAATATTTTCAATGAATAAAAATACCATTCTTAAATTAATTTTATAATTCCAGCAAAAAGCGCCAAATAATTAAAGGAGTTAAAACTAAGTTTCTAAAAGATGCATAAAAAATCATGTTTTAGAGTCAAATTAATTCTAGCTACAGAAAAATGTTTTGGTAAAATCGAATAAGATGCAATATAATTGTTATCTAAGGTGCACGCATCTACAATTATTGACAAAAGAATGAGACAGGTAATCTTTATCTTGTTAGGTAAATGATGTATTCATGTGGTTTCCTTGAACAGTTAAGTTTTATTACCACATATTGTGAGTTTTTTCTCCAGAAATGAACATAGTAGTAAAATGTTCAAACAGTATTTAAGTAAAGCTTTTGCATTTTACTACTTCTTGGAAACTGTCAAAAGATTTGATAAAGAAAATTGCTATTACAATTAGCCTTTTGAAATGAATAGAAAGCAGTTTTTTTTTTGGATAAATCTTAGAAACTGTCTTGGAATATCCCTGGAAGATCTCAATATTGAAAGTAAATGAATTAGGATTGAATGGTAAGGTATTTATTTCTTATTGCCTGAGGTACCACTTATATTCTTTAGTGGTGGTAGTGAAAATGGATTGCAGGAGGAAAGCCTCTAATTTATTAGACCAGATAAGTCTAAAAATGCAATATTCAATGAACAGTGTTTCATTAGGGAATTTTGTAATACAGGGGGTATTTTGAATCAGTCGCCTTCAGAATAGCTAAATAAATCGGAGATGATGCTACTGATGTACAAGGATATAATATGCTAGCTAAAAATGTTGACTTGTACAGAAATAGTGAATACTCAATAGGTATAAGCAGGAAAAAAAGAAAAGTGGGCCACTTGAAAAGATGAAGTCAAAGCTATATCTTTTCGAGCAAATTTTAAAATAAGCCGATTGAATGACAGAGGAGTAACTGAATGGGGCAAATCTTTTTTACTTTTCTCATTCTGGGATTTTAAAAAGTTAATCTTGGCAATCTTGGAACTTTGGCAAAACCATTGGTTAACCAAATAACAACTAATAAAAATAAGATGTGCAATAAAGCTTCTAAAAAGAAATACCTATTGTATCTGAATTAAATTTTTTTATGGCCAATAAACAAAAAATCATCAAATTATCTGCTATCAGACTCTATATGTCTTTATGGCATTAAGCACTATAAGCTGAGTAGAAATATTTGAATTATTTCTAAGTTAAATAGTAATGAAATGTAATGTTTAATCATTTAGGCATTAATTTAGAATTTAATTAAATTTAATTAATTAGTTTTACAAGTTAATATGAAATAAGCTTTCAGTTGAAAATTTACATGAACTGTAAAATTCTTGAAAAGCATTTTGAAATACTTTATTTTATCTAATTCAGTCATTTTAACATCTCTTCCTGACATTTTCTTAACCACTAGAAATATTTTGACCCTAATTCCAAAAAAAAAAAAAAAAAAAAAAAAAAAAAAAAAAAAAAA
>KZ806868.1:11612-26097 GCA_000696205.2 Oncopeltus fasciatus
TATATATATAAAAGAGAATGATCAATTAAGAATAGAGGTTTACCTGAACCTTTTAATTTGACAGTCTATAAGCCATAATTTTTTTAATGAAACCTAGACATAATTTTCTAATCTAAAAGGTTATTTTCACTACCAATGAATATAGAACTATCATACCCTCCATTCTCCGTCTTCACTGGTTTCTGCAAACCATCTTCTGTTGGCATAATTTTCTAATGAAAAAGAAAGGCGAAGTAGGTTAAATTAGACGAATAAGAGTAGAAGTTTACTCAAATTTGGATAGTTAAAATAGAAGTTTTGCCGCCCTCAAAAACGGTATTGTGGAATTTGCTTAGTTTCAGCAGCTCCTATTGTGACAGACGTTTTCTTAGGACTGAAGCGAAAACGTGACACATTCTTCAGGCTTTATATTTCATTGCCAGTGACTTGAACATCCCGCCCGCCAAAAAAAAAGAGGTTCTTAGGACTTCCACTTCCCTTAGATTTTTGCGAATTCTAGAAAAATAAAACACCAGAAAACACGGGATAACTATTTTCAAGAAACTGCAAGATATTTCATAAATTTAATTTCTTAATAACTGGGATGTTGGAGACATTGTGTGATAGACTATTCTAAAATCACGTGGGCCTAATTGATGTATCTGCTGTTAATGCAATGAAAATATATTATCTTAACGTGAGCAAAGAGATTACTGATTGAATTTTAGAATTTTCTATAGCTTTTCCTATAATCAATGATTATAGTGTTTCCTCCATTACCTAATCTCCTAGAATATTTACATTTACCAAAATGTATAAAAAGAAATTTGAACAAACGTATTGCGTCCAGATTTAAATTAATTATATGTTTCTTTATAAAGGTATTATATATGTCCAGTTTATAAAATAAACAAAATAAGCAACTTCATTCTCAATAATACAATTATATCATTGAAAATGAAGTTGCTAACTTTATAACATTTAAAATTGACTGTCAGCTCACACAGTAATATACTTTCTGTATACCATAGACATTTTCCCAGGGTTGTATGTTACGTGACTCCAGTAATTATTCTTACTCTTTCTTCTCTTCTGCAATATCCTAGATCCACCTATCTGGAAACTGCAGAAGAGATGGTACAGCTAATAGGGAGATGGGCATTAAGTCAGCTGTGGCCGTGGTACTGCCATCGACGCCATTCCGAGATGGAGATATACAGGGGTCCTCAGATAACCCCTCCCGAGGGATGCGGTGAAACTCGGTACGACCCCTGGGTCAGGGGGGAGAGTCCGCCCGGGTTTCACTCTTCTTCTGGGATCTTCTTTGCTTGGCTAGGATCTACCTTGGGATTCCAGTCTGGAGTTATGGAATATCCAGGAACCCATGCCTCTTGTCCTAAGGATAAGCGATGGGCTCAAGAGTCATTTTACTGGAACACACACTTAAAGTTATCTGTCCACTGGTAATTACACTTATGATAATTAGATGTTTTTTTGTTGGGGTTCGGTCAAGGTAGATCCGAAAAAATACAAATTAAATAGAAAAAGTTGGCAGATAATTTTAAAAAATACTCTTTTTTTTTTAATTTGTATTTTTTTCGGATCTATCTTGATCAAACCCCAACAAAAAAACATCTAATAATAATATCAAAAAATTTCTCTATTTAAATTAAACTTTTGAGTTCATACAGTTGAATAGCTGTGCGTCATCAAGTTTTATTTTTAAGTAAATAGGTTTCTCTCCGCCGGCTATCGTGGTTTTTTATCTACGATATTTATCATTTAATTTTTAAACAGAGTAGAAACCCCATCTCACTTTTGCAATTAAATTGATCTGTCTCAGTCATTATCACATTTAAAATCTAAAATTCGAGTTAAAACTAAAGTTTATATTCAATATTTGTTTTGCTTTCTTGTAGTAGAGTTAATATTACTCCAGGTACAACTAAAAAAACAACTTTTTACCGCAATTAACCCTGCAGTTAAACCCCCAGTCCAATCGGTTAATTACTTTGTTGATCAAATAACTCAACCATTCCTTTAACTAATTCAACTAATGAAAATAAACGATCATTAAATCAGAATATTATCTCGAGATTCTTTTCTAAAGCTTGACAGGTCTAAAAAGTATCCAATAAGAAAGCATTTCCCTCAGTACGTACTCATACAATGTTACTTTTGAATCCTATTTTTGGCAATTTCAATCTTAGAAGGATTTTATCAGAACGTTTCAATATGTAATAAAAAATAAAACATTGATATATAAAACAGTCAAGAGATTATTTTACTATTTTATCTTATTATAGTTTTTATTTATTNTATATATACAAGCAATATCTTTAGCTCAACCTCAGTGAGTCTTTATCTGACCAATACTTTCCCCTAGGTAAAATTTAATTTATAAAAATTGTAAACAATTGCTCACTTTTTTCCCAGTACGTTACTTAACTAACCTCAACAAACTGAATATAAAAGGGGTAATCAACGAAGAAAATTAAACTCACCTCCATCTCTAATAATAGGCTCTGGTAGTCCTCCTATTAAATGAGTAGCTCTTGGAAATCCTAATAAACATACATCAAAAATTAATAAGATATAAATATTCTGAGGTGTCTTGATTAAATAAAAGAGTCATGAAGGACGTTCACAGTAGCATGCAACATTGCAGGTCAATAAATTTTTCAATCATTTCATTGCACTAAAAAAAAATTAATTTAGGTAACTGAGCAGCTCAGGTGTCTTTTGTTTAAGGAGATAGCTCAAATTATAGTTGTAATTTAAATATTTTATAAGTTATTCAAAATTTTTAAAATATGATTTGGAAATCTTGCAAAATATCTTTCGCAAGAAGAATATATTTCATATGAAATTGTTCAAATGACACAAAGATGATTGTATTAAGGGTTAACAATTAAAACTATTACTCCTATGCTTTTAAGTTATAACTTTGAGATAAAGCCATCTACTATAACAGGCATTTATAATCTATAATAATCTTTATAATCTTATAAATCTTTGAAAAGTGTCAACATTTATATTTTTGGTTCTTATAATTTTTACTACATTTCCATCATTTATATCACAAGTAGACGATTTACAAATTAAAAACATTCTAGTAATTTTTGTTAATTATTTGCATTTTTTATAATGAATAATATGAAAAATGTATATTAAAATAGATTATTAATTACATGAAAATATAAACTATTTTGGCATGATTTGTAACATTCTTCAAATTTATCATACTAGATAAAGTATAGTAATCTTGGAGGAAGAATATTCAATATATTTGAAACTATTTTTCATACTTCCAGAATTATCTCAGTGAGCAAACAAACATTAAACATTATGTTTGAAAACACTTGTATGAAGCCATGTACAATATAATTTTCATAGATATCTGAAGCAGAGTTTTACTTTAAGATTAATATTAGTAATCACTGATACATATAGGAAAGAAAAATGTTTTTTTTATTTTATTTACTCTCTCACGAAACAAGAGGAAAGGTTATGTAATAAAATAATTTAAACAGTTAAGAATATTTTGAGTGCCTGTCCATATGATGTATTTTTCATGCCTAAGAAATGAAAAATATATCTGTATTTATAAGAGAGTTGTATTAAGCACATTTTCAATATCATATTACATAAAATAAGAATTTGGGGGCATAAATTGGAAGCTTGTTAAATGATTAATAGTTTAGTAGGCAGCTACACCAGGGGACTGCCTCTTTTAATTAATACTAGCTTGGCTATTTCAAGTGTTGACTGAGCAGACACTAAAACAGTGGATGCTTTTACCCTTTGCCTTTCCAAGTGTCTGGGACATCAACAGTCCTAGTAGTACAAACAAGTTCTCGTTCTTTTGTTGTTAGTTATTGTTTTCTTTATTATTATTTTTTTGTTAGTTGTATATTTTAATCAAATAATGTAATTATTTACTATACTACTGTCATGGTGGAAAAAAAGTATATATATATACAGCACATCCTCATTTCCGACTGAAGTATAGAGCTTTTTTTCTAGCTCCCTGTACGATTCAAATTAACATATTATATACTTATTTTGTTTCCTTTGCTTAATTTTTCTACACATTAAGCCTAGTTTACATGTATTTGAAGGCGTATTTCGCCATAGTCAACTGAACAGATATTAGCTCTACCTGCTGGTCTACAACATTCTTCAGTAGCCTGCCCCAGGAATATTCCAGACTCCCTGTGTGGGAACGGCCAGCGACTCTTGAAGTAGTCCCTCGATCGACCCACAATTACTTGCCGGCTACCGGACACGATTCCCCAACTAACGAGCATCCTACCCCTTCTTCAACCCCCGCACTTTCACGATACCCCCTTTTTCCTAGGGAGACTCTAGCCGGAATTTGAGAAGAGTAAAGGATTCGACTTCATTGAAACCTTTTCAGTTTTGGGGGACTTTACAGAGATAATTTGGTTGTATTCGATATGGAAGCGAGACATTCGAATATGTCGTGTATGGGTTCATAACCTCGTGTTGAGGTTTGGTCAGAAAACAGTTCAGAAATAGAAGTCTTGTACGAAAAATCAACAATAACTCATTCTTCAATGCAAATGTTTCAAAATACAAGCCATCTTCAGAGCTAATATCATGGCAGAGAGTCCATGAATAAATTCTTGTTGATTATTTCATATAAGATTTTTTAAACTAATTTCAGGCAGAAACTAAACTATTGATGTACTTACTCGGCACACAGATAATTTTATGATGAACCATATTTGGATAGGGTATAATTTTAAAGAGATTATAAAGGAAATAAGGTCGTAAAGATTGTTGAATATATTTTCAACATTACCTACTTGTTCAACTAGTTAAAAAACTGATGCCCACTGAAATATGCGTATACATATTGTCGTACATACTAACCTAGCACATATATATATATATATATATATATATATATATATATATATACTTTATAGTTTAAACTGGACCAGTAAAAAGGCAAAATAATAAATAGAGTTTACAAGTATTGGAGATACCAGTATTATTCATATTCTTTTAGCAGATTATCTTGAAGGTAAAAGAATTCAAGCTACTCATTGGTACCATGACACAATTTTTGACAAATTTCTTAAATTATTTTTATTGGTCTTCCATAAGAGAAGAAGATATTTTATGTTTACAGACACAAACAAATACTATTTATTTTATTTTATTGCAAATAATTTGCTTTTGGGGAACTGCCCCATACAAATGGGACACAAAATAAGTACTAAGACTTTTTTTCAAATTGTATGAAAAAGTAAAAAGTGATAGTTTAAAGAAGAAAAAGTGTGCAAAGCATTAGTTGCTCTTGTTTCAAAAGGAGAAAGTAGATAAGCATGAGTTCATCATAAAGAACCTTTACTACAGGGTCACGCTCAAAATTTTTTAGATTAAGTGAAAAAACCTACCTACGACTTTAAAAAAAAACAAAAAAAACCTGTCACTTACTTGATATCATAGCTAATAAATAATTAAATAAATACCTGTGAATAGATGAAATAAAGACCAGAATCTATTATTTCTACAGCCTCCCTTCCACGATCTGGTAACTTGACATTTAAGCTAAAGTCTTTTATTGCTTCTTTATCAACAATCCATGGTGCGAGCCATCCTGAATTGAATAAAAACACATTCTTTTATTATATTGAGTATAAGTGGTGGGCTAGAATATTGTAATTGGCCTGCAAAATCAAAGTCATAACTTGTTCCTCAAAATTTGATGTTTTTCATTTTAAGACAAGTAGAAACTTAAAACCTAATTCCTGATAATCTTTTCTACTTAATGAATTTTTATGAACACATTAGAGCTTCACATTTTATTCTCATAGTTATTCTCATGGTTATCCCTGGATATAGTTTTTATTGGAGTTTGTGAAGTTTAAATGCAGTCAAATATGTGTTTGTTATTTTATTTCATGTATTTGTAAACCAAATCAGCTAAGCTGGTTTTGAAGAAATTTAAAATTTAGTTTGCACTAGTGCCCAAAATTTTACAATCTAGTTATTTGACACAATTAACTTTCAATATGAATAATTGATTTCACGTTGCACCAATTTGGGAGGTGCTTTAGTAATTATGTAATTATTTATTTAATATGTTTCCTATAAAATGACCTGCATTAATTATTCTGAAAAATTAATAATGCACTCCACTCCCCCCCACCCTAAAATTTGATTATATTTCAAGACACGAAGAATCCAAATTCAAATTTTTAAAAANTATATATACAGAGAGAGAGAGAGGGAGAGAGTGAGATTGAACAATTTAGAATGAAAATTAACGTGAATCCAAAATTGTAAACAACTCTTAAGTACAACCATTTTTCTAATAGAATATTGGCAAGTGGAATATATAAGCATAACAGAAGAAGAAGAAAATCGATGTGGAATAGAATCGGGCTACTTGAGTTGGGGGCTCATGTAAACCTCAAAACCTAAATAAATTAATAAATTTACCTGTTAAAACTCATCTTTGGAATAAAGTGATCTGTAAAGTAGGGAAATATATTTATACAAAACATGATGGAAATTACTAGCGATTCCTTGGTAAAAAACACACAGAAACGGAATCCCAAGATTACTGAAAAGCAGCGGTGTGATATGGTCACTGGTGGTGGTATAGGCAAAGCTTATTGATATCCCACGATTCTTCTTGTATCATCTATTGAGTGGACAGATAAATGAACTGTTAGTAACGCCCCTTTCAAAACTTGCGAAGCAGTAAGAAATAATCACTTGGAGAAGGAATTATGAAATGAACGGAGAATAATTTAAGTTGCATTTAATCTACTGTGACCCTTACCCTTGTTTTGTAGCAAGGGAACTTTCTGAAGCTCTTTACTTTCTCCTTCCGTTTTGACTGATAAGAGTCCATCATTAGTTACCCTGGCTCCTAGAGATCACCTTTCGAGAGCGGACTTATGCGAACCATGAACAGAGGACTTATCAGTGTCCCTCGTATCCAGTTCCACCGGTGTGGTCTCCCCCGAAGGGAGGGCTTGTCCTTCGCCAGACAGTCGTAAAAGAGCTATCAGAATTAGCTGGGCTCCACACTCCGCGGCCCTAGATACGAGAGATCCTTGTTATGCAAATGCCGGTAGACGGTAGCCGAGACGCTACATTTAAGAATGATATAATACCCCCCCTTGCCGCTCTGATCGGATTAACCGTCTCGCCCTAAACAAAGCTCTTCGGATAGCCTGTTATTTACCTGTGATTTATCTCAGGAGGAATGTCAGCTCTCCCGGGTCCTTTCTTATGATGATTTCATTTACCGTATGGAACACCAGTCACTGGGGCCGACTGTCGTCATTTGCGGTGATATCGCTGGGCAGCTACTGACGCTAACTGTGAAGCTAGCCGATATCTCTGCCTAGAATAGGGGAGATCAGAACAAAACACCTTTTAGTTCTCATTCATCTGTATTGCTCTTTAAGCATGTGCAAATTTACTGTTTCTTCTTCCGGGTTGGACCGTGTCAAATCGTTGTTATTTGCCGAGCTTTTGCACATCATGTGATGGCTTTTTTCAAAAATCTCTCTTTTACAACTCTCATTCTCTTTTCAGCCCTGAAGAAGCCATCACATGATGTGCGAAAGCTCGGCAAATAACAACCATTTGACACGGTCCAACCCGGAAGAAGAAACGGTAAATACATCTGACGACCGTCGAAGCCAATGTGAACATGTGCAAATTGTTTTCTCGCCTGCTAATGGAACCCAAGAACTGCGGGCAAATCTCAGAAAACGACCCTTGAACTTTTATGCGGTAAATTATTATCCAGATTAACTAATTTTGGACAAGAAACTCTCGAAAATACTTATTAATCTTCTTATTTGTGCCAAAATCATGTCAATAAACTTTAACGTAATAAACTTGACATGTACTTCGCTGATAACGCTGAGTAATCTGGTTTTCGAATGCTCTGAAGTGTACTTATTAGTAAAATTACTCAAATATTATTTAAAATTGTTATTATTCATTACTGACAATGCACGAATGTTTGTTTACAATCATTAACTCTATAATAAACATATTGTTTTTCTGTTTTTTTTTAACCATGTTTTATTTATATTAATCCTACCCATTCCAAGACAGTTAATGGAATTTCATGAGAACCTTCATATGAGAAAACAAATTAACAATTATAAAATTACGATATGATTAATATTAATAACAAAAGAGACGAAAATACACTTTTATTATAAATATAATATATCCTCAACATACGATACAAACAAGTGCACATTTATACGGTAAAATTTAACTTTACTAAGGTAGGAAAGTAAAAAATTATTTTAAATGATGTTTTTATTACTCTTACTATTATATAAAAATAAAAATGTATTTCTGAAAGTCTATCATTTTTTATTAGATGTTTTTTGTTGGGGTTCGATCAAGGTAGATTTAAAAAAATACAAATTATTATTTAAATACACTTTTTTTGTATTTGTTTGGAGTACCTTGATCGAACCCCCAAAAAATCATCTAATAATAATACCTACAGTCAAAAAACTCTCCATTCTATCATTTTTTAATTGTTTCATCACATTGAATAGCCTAAATTTCATGGTTGATTTGAGCCATTTAAATAAATATTAATAGATTTAAAATCTTTGGAAGTAATTCTTCAGCGAAGAAATGCAGCTATTGGCATTCTTCTCGTGATAGACTTTTGAATATTTTTCCATAGGGGAATCTTTAGAAATGTCAAGTACGAGTAAAAAATATATTTCTATGCAGCACACATTTGGTTAAGGCTATGAAGCTCAGCTCAGTTTTGTTTATTGATAAAAATTAAAAAAATATTTTGTAAAGGTGGGTGATAAAATTCTAGTACAATAAAAACTATGATGATGAGGAATTACGAAGCTCCTTGGACTTTAAAGACCCTGAAATCTATAAAAGCTTATAAGACAATCAGTAATTTAAATTTAAAAATAAATTTGGAATTAGAAGTGCCAAATATTGACTCCCAAATAACTCTTGCTTCGACTGTTATGGACGAGAAGACATTTTAAATATGTAAATAAATGTCAATCAGTACATAGCTAAAATATAACTATTGGTCTGCAATACCGGTTATTATATTTTCTACATACTGAAATTTTGAAAATATTTTGAGAAACTTCTCGAATCTTATTGGCTAGTTTTTGGAAAATTTACATAGAAATTCAATATGTATGTAAAAGTTTTTATGTTTTTTTTTATTTATAGAAATGAATAATGATAAGCAAACTGTGAAATAAAAAACCTTATAAATCAATTTTTATAAGAGAAGTTTAAAATTCGGGCAACAAATTATATTTATTCTCTGATTTATAGTCCGGTCAAAATGACTTCTTTAAAAACATATTTATAGGAATATAAATAACATAAAACCAGTCATATCTTTCATCATCTGTAATTGCCACATCATTATGCTAAATCCTTTTCATATCAAGGATCCTGTTGAGTTTTACAGCAATATTTTTCATGCCATAAATAAGACATTTGTCACAAAACTCGGACAGGGAAATGAGAGCAGTTTGTTAAGGCAGGCTCTGATTTGTCAGGGAGAGACGAATGAAGGGAGCGCTGAACATTAACAGTTACATTAATTAATGCCTTTTTTTATAAACATTTTTTCGGAAATATATTATAAAGGATATTTGTTTTAAAAAAACCTGTTTTGTTTATTATTCAAAACACTGATAATAACAACTTAATGGGGCATATTCAATTATATATTTCTCTAAACTCCATATCTCCAGTCTGCTATTTACATAGATACAATAGTTGCAAATACCAAATATAAAATGCAGTATTTTAATACCTGTTAAAAAGGAGGAGGCCATTAAACCTTCGAAGTAATTTACATTAATATTGAATTAAATGAGTTTTGTACAAATATAACATAGCATAAATTTAAGAAAATTATATTTTAAACGAAAAAAAAATTTTTTTCTTCGTATTTTTAACAATAACGGCAAGTTTGATGATTTTTCAATTTGATCGCTCTGTAAACCCACTTTCCTCTTTAATCGATTTGAGCCGCTAACGATCCCATCCAAAGGTTTGCAACTTGAATAGCATAATTGGGGGGGGGGGGGGTAATTGAGCTTAAAGTTAGGGATGAAGAGTGAATTCCCTAAAAAAAAAAAAATGTATATTATAGATTACATAGATTTTTTTATTATTAATTCCCTTATAATTAATAATCATTAAAAATATTTAAAAACAGACTGCTCTCTCTTTGTATCTTCCCCCTCTTACCCCTAGCCTTCCACCACCCATGGTGTCCTTATCAACTTAGGGACAGGACGTCTACTCACGTCTTCATGATAGTAGGTAGGTGTTGGTCAATTAATGTTATTATTTTTTTAATAGTTTTTTAAGTTCGTTTTCAGCATGTTGAATTCTCCGACATAGCTAGCTTCATTCATACTTTTCATATCATATTACATTATTGCAATTCTATATTAGAATATTGTAAATTAATATTGTATTCTCATGACATTGTATTTCAACAGCCCTGAAGGTGGCTTACAATGTAAGCCGAAACGTTGGCAGATAATCTTTTTAAAAATACACTTTTTTTTTAATTCGAAATTTTTTTTTTTGGATCTACCTTGACCGAACTCCAACAAAAAAAAACCACCTAATAATAATATCTTCGGTCAATAAACTCTCCATTTGAATTGTATATTATAGGTAAACTTATCCGATACTTAGGTTTGCTCCATCTTAGTGTTGATAAATAATAAAGTATTCATTAAACTTATTATTAACTTCAGCTTATTAGCCATAATTATGTTATTATGTATGTATGTATATATATAAAACGGTAAATACATCTGNCGTCATAGAATTACAGCTATATATATATATATATAACCTTCCTCTATGTGACATAAGCTTGTGAGCAAGACGGCTAACAGCATCAAACCATATGTTACCATCAGACAGGTACATGTTAATCGCTGACTAACTGTAAGTTCTGTCTTTATTTTCAGCTTGTAAGATATAATTAGCTTTTTTTTTCTTTTTTTTTTTTAATTTCCACCAGTAAGAGAAGACTGCTTTGCTTACGCAGTTCCTCCACGACGTACGCTTGGTTCTTCCTGCCGCTAGAGAGTACCACTAACAAAGCAGGAAGGAGCGTGCTAACCTTTGCCCAAGTGTCAGACAAGCGTCGCCTGAGGCTACTTGGGGAAGAGGCGTGAAGTCGGCGACTCAAGGACAGTGGAGAGGTATCGTTAGCTGCTCTCACAAACTACACCACATCGACTTTTGACGTCACATTGAAGAGATCAGAAAATCAGTGCTTAACTTCTCATTAGCTTCCTCAATCTTAGTTTAAAAAAAAAAAAAAAAAAAAATCAAACTTGTATTCCTTAAATACTGGACATGTTTTCTGAGTTAAAGTGAGAATTTAATTTCTAAAATCTTCGAATTTCTAAATAACAATTGGCTTTGTGTCATAATTGCTTTTATATTGTGGAGAATATAAAAATATCCTCACCACAGAGTATTGGGAAGTAAAACAATATGTCCGTCACTTCCCCGTACAGTAGAAATTATAAAATGAATATTTAGAACAAAAAATTATTGTTCTTTTTATGAGAAAAAGCAAAAAAAAAAAAAAAATCCTCTAAATAACACTGTATATTTTTACGTAACAACAATACTGCAAGACATATGAAAGTTTAAGCTACTATAAAGCAGCTTAACTACGTAATAATCATATGTTTACTTTTTGAAATTTAGTTATTATTTATGAGAATATAAAGTCTGCAAAGGGGTTGGAAATCATTTAAAGTTTACTGAGTAAAGGAAACCATCACGCAGAAGCTGCTTAATTTTAGCAGATTTCTTTGAAGATGAATGGATATAAGACGAAGAGGTAAACTATAATTCAGAAGTCGCAGAGTCAGAGGTATACATCTATCTATGTGTTAGATATCTCTTATGAAACTGGCCGGAAATTCGTAAATTTCTTCTTCAGCAAGCGATTTTCATAAAAATGTTTCAGAACATAAACGCCTTAAAATTTATTTATAGGCCTATAATGTCCTAAACAATAGACAAGAATGTTCATAAATTGTCTTCATGGATTAAAACTTTTCCAATATTTTTGTCACACGTACACTATGTATCTATGATAGATTTGGGATTCCTATAAGCGTATTTTTTTTTTTATCATACTTACAACCATACTCTAAATTAAACACCCATGATTTTAGATAGGCTTTTACTGGTCGATAATATTTATTTATCTCGCAGGTCGAGAATCAAAACCACATTCCCAATGTGAGAGAGAGAGAGAGACTCAAACTGATACCATGATCAGCTATAATGATCATTAGTCTTTGAGTATAAATTCTCCATTGTGAGCTCTGGAAAATCATCAGTTTAAGGTAACAAAATACAAATATCTCTTTAAGTAATACACTGGGAAACAATTAGAAACTCAATTTTTGTTGAGTTAGATTTTTTAGATGTTTTCTATAGAAGTAGGCATAGCAAAACTCTTCTTAGTTTTCTTCTATCACGTCACGTTCGGTTTCTATGTGGGTAGAGTTCATGCTGGTCCAGAACAGCCTGTTTAGTTACGTCTGTTATACTGTGGTGAAACGTTGTGTGTCGGTAAGCAGTATATAGTATTTCGTTACGGAAGTGTACAGAACTACATAGTGTGTTTAAACTTAAATGTTTCCTTATGGCTACCTCTGCTCCTACACGTCGAAAGTTCGAAAACAGCCCCGATTCATTTTGTTATATATGTCGCAGTTATACAAACATATATGTCCCAGTAAAGGACAAACATCAGTACATTTGCCAGACAAGCATATTTTGCCTATTTTAAAGTGAAACTTGGTGATTAAGATTAGATAAAGCATGGGCTTTCATAAAGTGTGTTGAGGGTTTACGGGTGTGGACCAAGGGAACATGAGCTAAGCTTCCATTTGTATATCTATGATTTGGCGGGAGCCCAAAGATCATTCAAGTGATTGTTACTTTTGTATAGTGAAAACATCGAGATATAACAAGAAAAACATATGTAGAGTATCCTGGTTTACCGTCAGCTATACGCCCAGTACCGCATTCAGCCGAAGTCTCTGTGCCAGTTTTCAATGAATTTCCCTCTTTGGAAGAAGGGGAATACGGATATGGCATTCAAAAACATTGATAAAGACTTTCTTGGCAATAAATGAGCACTGAATTAGCCTGAAATTGTCCAGCAACTCTGGGAAAGCTTCCAAAAGCTATGTTGCAACATGAGCATTAAATTGCATTTTTTACACAGTCACCATGCTAATTCTCCGGACAAACCTGGTGCAGTGAGTGATGAGCAGGGTGAGCGTTTCCATCAAGATTTGAGGGTCATGGAAGCGAGTTATCAAGGTAGATAGGACGTACATATGGTGGCTGACTATTGTTGGAGCATTAAGCGCGAATGTACACAATCTAAACACTCCAGAAAAAGCTAAAAACACAAATTTTTATCTTAATTTTTAAGTACTGTTCATCTATTAAATAATTTTATTCGTATCAACTCGATTTAACTTACATTAAATGTTTTGTAAACTGTATATTTGATATGTTTTTACTTTATGTTCTTTTAAATGGATGATTTTTATGATTTCTGCGGATATCCTGTAGCTTAAAAAGTTGACGTGATAGACGAAATCTTTGGTTATTCTCAGATTCTGACGCCAAGAATTAGTGAAAAAACAGTGTCAGATCTAACACAACAAAAAATGTGTTCCCCAGGGTTATCTCCAGGTACTTTGCCTGTTTGTAGCATTTGGAACAAAACATTGTAAGCTAATGTCTAATATTAAATAAAATTCTATATCTGGTCAGTACAGTAAATACCGAATGCATTTATGTAGTAAATATATTAACGTGACTCGTTTTCTCTTTTTTTTCTCTCTATTTACATAATTATATATACCTGATTAAAATAATTAAAAGAGGAGGGGAGATCTCTTTTAATAGTGAAGTGAATCCTTCGTTGCCATTCTCCGAGCGTTTTTACATAAGCCGCCGATAAATCAGGGGATGTTTCTGTTGAAGTCGACAAAGAACAAAGGGTTTCTGACAAGTCACTCAGCACGGAGACCTCCGACCTCCGTCAAGGCGTCCACTCCAACTGCCATGCTAATCCTCTTAGGCTTTGATTTACGGCAAAAGGCACCCCCACTGAGAGCCGTGTGTGTCCACACCCCCTGGCAACCGTTTCCCAAACAGAACGTACACATTGAAAACCCTCTCTCGTCGCCATGAACGTCTTTCTAACTCATATAAATATGCTATAAATAGTTTATGATTAGAGGCAGTGAACACTCCCTTACAATCTCTATTTCAAAAATCTACATTCAGGGTTTATAAATATTTATGTTTGTGTGTGTCGATATCGAGACAGGTTCAAGATGGCCTTCAATTAACCGAAATAACTAATTTCAGTCACAAATGTTCTACCAACCAACTAATATATATA
>KZ806868.1:48751-92554 GCA_000696205.2 Oncopeltus fasciatus
AAAAAAATAAATAAAAATAAAAATAAAGAAATTGTTGCTGTATTATATAACATTAGAAAGAGCTTTTGATTCCATTGTCATTGACCCGTTCTGCCAATTACTGTAGCTATACCTAAGAACTTTTACCTATTAACTATCAAACCTTCTATTATCCGTCTTCATTGGTTTCTGCAAACCATCTTCTTTGCAGAAACCAATGAAGACGGACAATGGAAGGTATGACAGTTCTATATTCATTGGTGGTGGAAATAACCTTTTAGATTATTTACCGATTTTAGTAATAACCTTTTAGATTATATACCTGAAAAGCTAACAAGCCGTTTTAGAGAGAGAGAGAGATAACACTACTTTCATAGATTTAATCTGCATAAAGAGGCTTTTAAAGACGTTCGAAAGATTACATCGGAGACTGCAAAGGCGCCTGAGCATTAAAAAAAATATTTGTTTTTTATCGAACCACAAGAAAGGCCACCACGCTTTGGTCAGCCTGAAACCGCAACCAAAACAAATCGTCAGAGGTCCTCATTCCCACTCCCCTGATGGTCATATGTCTGAGTATTTGATGTGACTGCGGCTTGGATCTGGGAAGTAACCTTTTTAGTTGGTAACATCTCCCTCGTTATCTTGACCGATTTAGGAGGTCCTCTACTCTTCTTTATCTTCGTTATTTCTTCACTTTCATTGGCTCACTCACACACACACACACAAACTCACATTTTACAAGAAACATAACCACTTGTTTACAACCGCTAACAGTTATATAATTTCTCATCCTAATATTACATAGTTTTCCATAAATTAGATTAGGGAATGAGTATCATCTAATTAAATGTCAATATTGTAAAAGTGGCATATCATGCATTCTATAATGGTCAATTAGAGAATTGTAAAGACATGTTTCCAACCCAAAATGACAAAAAATAAAATAAAATCCTCAGGAATTACGTAAATCAATTGGATATTCTATGTTTCATGAATTACGTACAATATAGTTAATCAGATCTAGCAACCCAGGAGTAATGAATGCTTTTCATGATTGCCTATGAGAAGAATTGAGGGGAAGACCATAATCTAAATTTCTTACAAATACCCCCTCCCTTGCACTCTTTGAAAATAAATCTTTAATGATCTCATGCTACGATGAAATAGCGTCTCCAGAACATCAGCTATACATGTAGATAGTTCGTCGAATGATGATTATTGTGACTCCAGCAACTATTATTGTGATAGCTAGCAACTAATATGTATATATAATTATTATTTTTTATTTATTAAGCAACGATTTAAAAAATATACCTATTTACAATTTAAGTGAAATATGGCAGATAGTATTACATGACTTTGACTTCAAATGTCTGCTGCGTTAACTACTCATATTTCACAAGTTTCGTTCAGCATAGACTCGGGTTAGAAAAAATGTTCAATTTGATTTTACAAGACGCCAAAAAAAGAAGAAAGAATAAATTAAGATAACTAAAGCATGTTTGAACGTTCACTTCCCATATTATGTTTTACTAATGTTATTTTTTTAAATAACATTAGTAAAACATAATGATTTTGAAATCACAATACAAATTTTTTTATCTCCAAACCTTCATTCCTAGTCATTCGATTTTGGAATGAATGCATTCAGTTTTTTTTTTTAATAATCTAAAAAGCCTTGTTTCCAAATTTTCGAATTTTGGTTTCCCTATTTGAAAAATAAAGGGCCTCATCAACTTCTCAAAGCTAACTCTTATACGTTTTTCTACATTAGTGTTGTTCGTAAAAATTTATTTAATATGAAAGGCTAAAAATTACATATACATTTACGACTTTGATTTATTTATTTTTGAAATCGAGGTTTTAAGCACCTGTGTGTACATTCATTCATATAATATTAATATATTCATATATTTAATTTTAGACTGCCCGTATTTTTAGATTATTTTAAATAGGATGAGTGAAGAATCAAAAAAATGTTGATTAGTCAAGTCACAGTGCCAATGTGATTTAAACTTTTGGGAAATCTGCTAAAGATTACTGTACAATATAGATAAACTAAAAAATAAAAATATTTATATTTATAAAAATAAACTAAATAAAACAGACTTTCATGTCCGCCATTTACGATCTCTCCTAAATCACTATAAAGTAATTCTACTGGAGTGTAAAGATGGAGAATGTAAATGTTTATTATGTGACTCCAAGCGGCAATAAGTCTTCAGCAATTAACTTTGCGTGTGTGTGTGTATGTTTTAGCCTCCCTTCGACCAAAGAGGGGCTATCTACATGTTGCCACCCCATTCTAACCACCAATGGCTCTGGGACAAGCTTTTATTTGTAAATAAAAGCTTGCCCTGGACAGGATTTGGACGGGAGATGGTATTCTTCACAAAAGTTTTTCAGGGTTATCAAAATAAATAACAAAACATATGTATAGAAATAAGTATCACTGCATTTTAATGAGAATGCTAAGCGTTCTGAAAATGTTTCCTTCTTTGGATTAATTGCTCAAACAAATGAAATAAAATGAATAAAATATGTGCACGCGAAGGACAAATTGTGAATAAAACTTCATTTAGTTAAATATAAATCGGGTTGTTTTTTTTTCATCATTAAAATAATTAATTGTTGACGCTCACAAATTGCATCAATTTAAAATGTTCTTTATATTTATTTACATCTTCTTAATTTCCATTTTTCGAATGTAACTTATCCCGTCCTGTTTTTGTTTAAATGTGAATAACTGGTCCGAGACGCGGCCAAGGACATTCGACATTTTATAAATAATAAAAAAATTTTATTGCTATTTTATTCTCAAAGATTTAATTAACCGCGGAGAACCTTTAACAACCAAAAATTTTTTTTTGCTTTAAATTTATTAATGAGATGTAAAACAAACAAAAGCTTGTTTGCTGTTAAAATTACAAGTTTTCAATGTGACACCGAGTTCTATAAAACTTTTTTAGCCAATTAAATGCATATAAACAAAATAATAAAAAATATTTTTTAAAAATATAAGATGAAAATTTTTGTTTGGCTTCGGTCAAGGTGGTTCCATACTCAGTCATGAACATTAGATCCAGTCGGCAAGATGCAAGCCAAAACGACGGCAAATAATAAAAATACTTTTTTTTTTTTTTTTATCAACCTTGACAGAACTCGAACGAAAATTCTCTACTAATTATATCTACAGTCAAAAACACTCCATTTGAAGATAAATGCTATTTTTCAAAATCTTCAAAATTTCAAGAAATTTTAATTTCAATATGCTAGAAACCATCTCAGGATTCTCAAAATATATCTGTACATAATACATGTCAACCATAACTAAATATGGTTATGGTTCAAATGTATTATAACAGGCCAGTTCAGTTTATCATTCCATATATTTTATATAGATATATGGAGCTAAAATAGTAGAATTTCACCAAAGATTATTGATGGCCGATGCATTTGATGTGTTTTATATATATATTCCCACTCCCCTGATGGTCATATGTCTGAGTATTTGATGTGACTGCGGCTTGGATCTGGGAAGTAACCTTTTTAGTTGGTAACATCTCCCTCGTTATCTTGACCGATTTAGGAGGTCCTCTACTCTTCTTTATCTTCGTTATTTCTTCACTNTATATATATACAATTTTTCTCACGAAAACCGATGAATTTTCGTTTTTACCTTCGAAAGATTTTTGGAAATGTAAACATTTACTTTGAGCTATGACAGAGAATCAATTGTTAATTGGAGGTTCTAATTTCTTAGCGGAAGAGAAGAAATAAATTCATCTAGCTTTAATGAGCTGCCATATATGTTGTGGGGAGTAGGATAAAAATGGTATAAAAGAGTTGAAGGTTTCCAGTTCGCACAACTCCAGTCTAGCTGTCTTACTTTGTAATTCACTTAGAAGGAAAAGTCTCCGACAATCACTTTCCTAGAACATATGAATGAAAAATCACGCGTCAATAAAATCTACTTGCAAGATTTCTATCAGGAGCTGCTGTAAAAATAACCTCTTTGGAGGACAGGGCTAACCTATTCCCCAGGAAATCCCCTCCCTCGCCACTTCAGATGGATCCCAACACCGTTCTCCGAACTACAGTCGAAGGCCTCGTCATCGCTAGAGTCATCCGCCATGGTTGTTTAATTACATGTCTGTGAAATATCCGATTCCTTTTATCTGCGTCGTAAATCTGTAATGTCGGACGTGGGATAATGCTGAAATCCGAAGCGCGGGCCTCCAGGGGTATCCGACATGGAGGAAATTCGTCGACAATTACGAATTTCTATATATATATATATATAAGCCGTCATCTAGAGGACTCGGAGAAACCGTTAAGTACCACGGGGTAATAACAAATGGCAAGGAGAATCACAGGATGTGAGGAAAGCTATTCCTGTATCATGAGACTGTTCAATTATAATAAAAAAAAGTTTTTTAAGTGACATTTCCTTAAATTCTTTTTAGTGGGTAATTAAGACATAATGATAATGCATTTTATGTTTTTTTAAATTTTATTAAATTGTTATTTTGAGTATTCATTGAATAATTTTATAGTATTGTTTATGTGTGTTTTTGCAGAATGTGCCTGAACACAGCAGACAATTTATTTATGACTTTTCATACCTAAAAATCCACACCGATGTCACTAAAGAAAACAAGGATAATTTTTTCAAAAGTTTTTCAAGTATAATAGGCGACCGAAAAAAAATTCATCTTGCTTTGATACTTTTAAATTCCACTCATTCTGCTATGGGTTCGAGTCCCACCCTTGAGCAGTTGATTTGTCCTGTTTTATCGTGGAAAGGATACAACACAATGGCCTTTGATGTTTATAACAGGAGAGCTACCTATAGGTAGCCCTTCCGTATTTCACCCTAAATGGTTGAATGGTAATTTTCAAAAAACGTCCCTTAAAACTTGAAAAATAATTGTATTAATACATTATTATGTATGTCTAAGGCACTTTAAAGATAGTTTTTGATTGCAAAAATGAGCTTTACAGTTAATTAACAATAAGCTACGTCCAATAAAGAAATAATAAAGTGATATTTTTAAATTTAAATTTTAAATTTTTAAATTATTGAAATAAAAAAAAAACTATTGATATATGAGTCATGAAATAATAAAAAAAAAAAAAAAAAAGGTTTTGGTATGGAGATAAACACAACTTACATCAATGTTCATATATAAAAATATTGTAAATGAAAGACTATTATGATTACTATTAATTTAATTTAACTAAATATGACGATCATTGTGGTTTTGTATGCGGGTACGTTATAAGAAATCAATGGTTCCCAACGTATTCTTTTTCACAGCTATCAAGGCAAGAAGGAGAAAAATTAATGTTTAAATATTCGCCTATATCATCTTTTTCATTAGCGTCATTCGTAAAAAACTTAATTGATCAAAAATTTTAGAAAATTGGATTTTGCACCCTTTATGTTTCCAAAACTTGTTCGTAACTCAAGAAAAACAAAAATCAGTAACATAATTCTCAGTTTCTCTAAACCTCCCCCCAGCTCGAATTCCAACCAATAATGAATTAATTCAATTGTTGGCAATCGAATACTTCTTTTGTTTCCCATATTTTAAAAATAAAAAGGTTCACTCTGCACCAAAAGTTAATCTCTAAAATATCTTTCTTAATATGGTTTTCGGTAATTGTTATAAAATTACATTTTGTTCTATATATAACTTTAATACGCTAATAATGAAAATGGTCGTAAAATTTCAAAATTTTGTTTTTCTCTCAACCCTCATTTTCACTCAATTTACTTCAGCCATTAACGAATTGATTCATCGGATGTTTAAAGAATCAACAAAGAATTTGATTTTATTATTCTAAAAATTTAGAACACGCATTGGCAAAGTATAAATTAAAATATTTTTGCTCCTCTTATTTAGGATTGATGAAGAAGAAAGACATTTTTTAAATGTTTCATCATTGTGCCTACGTAGATATGTATTAATTTCCTTACGGTAAATCTGCTAAAACAGTTGAAAACTTGAAATAACTTTAAATAGTGCTAAGGCATTAACAATGGTAACTTCGAACTCTTTTTCACTAGTTTTATAATAATTAATCTTTCCTTAGCTGGCCTTCCTGTCACCTTGACATTTCTTCGCACTCTACTTGTTACAAGAACGGATTCACGTGGCATGAACTCATACAAGAAGTACGGATCCCACGCCTAGGGTTACAGGACAAACTACCCAGGATCTCTGCTCCTACATACAGTCCTAATTATTTCTGTCATGTCAGGAAGATCAAATATAGTTCAATTTTTAGCATTATTCTCCAATTTTTTGGATAGAGTTCAACACAAATGATAAGTAACGAACTTTTCGAAGTCCTTAACATCGTATTATAATATATAGAGTTTACATTATTGCAAACTTTGAATGTAGTTAAGTATGACTTTCAATCCGTTCAATGTAATGCGTTTGTGTGTGTATTAGTGTTTGTGTGTGGTGGAGTGGGTGGGTGGGTGTGAATGCGCACGCGCGTGTAGAGAGAAATCAAACGAAATAAGAAGAAAAGAAATCGAACAAATTAAGGATAAGAATAGGAAAATCCTTGTAGAATATAATGGGAATAATTAACGAGCTTTGTCTGATTTTAAAGAATGACAACACTTTTGTAAATATTATTTAATTTGTGGTATTTAATCCCACGTAAATTTAGATAATTTTTAGTGCAAGGGAACAACACTTTTGGTTTAGATAAACTTAATTTTTTGGCGTAGCCATTCAGATGTAATCCGCTAGAAACGTATTCAACATACCTGATTATCAGAATTCGTGATATTATATGAAGATGGAATATCAATTGATTAGATAGAGGGATCTGATGAGAAGACATGCCTTCAGAGTTCTGTCCGAGTTCCCCCAATTTGACCTACGGCTGGACGTTACCGAACCCCCCTTTCGTGCCCCTTCCTCTCACAGCCATCAAGATTTCTGTTCCGGGTTTAATTGCGAAACCCGCCGCGGAGCGCTATCGGCGCGGCCGGTCTCAGTCTAACCCCCTCCAGCATCTCCGGGGCATCGTTTTATCATATCCCAGCAAGTCCGCATCGGCGTGTTGCCTCCCAGGACCCACACAGACCGGTAATGGAGAACCCTCAATTATCGTGGTCGAGTGGACGACGATAGGGGAGGAAGAGGCGTGCCTCCATTCACCCCGAGCCGGGACGCCGGGACTCTTAATTTAATTTACATGCTTTCCAGATCGGATCTCCGAGTTGGGCTCAATAAGCTGACTCTCGAAGGCGGGTATCGACTATCGTGAATCGTTCCCACAGGTCGTCTTCGCTCACTCCTCAATCCTCTTCAGCTGTTGATCTCTTTGACTCGTGGCAACAAGCTAACTCTTCCATACAATCCTCCGACACTTAACACAATTACTTCTACGTACGGATGGAAGTACGGTAAAACCGTGCAAGGAAAATCCTCTGGGTATTGCTCAGAAATTCTTAAAAATGTTTTCTTGGTCATTTTATATAAAGATCCACCAAGAGTTCACAAACTTTTTGCTAATATCTTGAGTATAAAATTCATCATCTGATTTGTAGAGAAATTTGTATCTTGGACATGTTTGAAAAATTCTTTTTATTACACAATAATGACGAATCTATTAAAGATTATTAAATTCGGTCTCTCTTCTTTTTTTTTTTTTGTTCTCCAAAGCAAGGTCCATGAAGACTCCGAATTCAAAAATTGAGTCATGATAATTACGAGAAATACATGATTTCCTTACGGGAAAAGTGTAGCAGGCACAAATTAGAAGAAATAGCTTACAGGAAGTTCCGAAAATAATAATCAATTATTCTTCCAACTTCAATAATCACACTTCTTCTTAATTACAAAAGAAGTTCCTCACGCAGAAGCTGTGTAAACTAAGCGAATTTTTCAACATCTTAGTTGATGAACAGCTGGAGAAGAACTTCTCAAACCATGTGACTCCTCACACATCTTAAACATTCCTTTTACCAATTAAAAAAACAATTGAGATCTTTCATTTTACAAAACTAAATATTCGGCCGCTTGTTCGAAAATAAAATTTTTTACTCGATTTTTCAGGTAATCCCCACTTTCCTTTGTCCGACTTTACTCAATAACGGACTAAGCCTTTCATTTTATATTTAAAAGGGATGAGCGAAATTTCTTTAAGAAAACAATTTTTTGCGTCTTCTAGGCGGTTCTGGATTAACCTGTACATTTAATTGTTGAATTTTGTTCAGTAACTTCTAAAATATTTATTTTATCAGTAAACCAATCTTTGTTGAGTTTTATTGCTCTAAACTAAGTATTATATCTCCTATACTGAAAAAACGTTTTTTTTTTCTTTGCACTTGACACTCCAGCTAACCCCCCTCCTATTGTTCCGATTTAACTCTTTGCCTAACTCAGCCTTTCAATTTACATTAAAAAAAACTATAGGCCAAGTTCGATTAAAAACAGTGATGATGTAAAGAATTAAAGTGTGAATGAACATGAACTTATTTCACTAGTATATAAAGCCACTTCAGTTGCTATAATTTTTAGTGACTAGTAAGTAGGATTAAAGAAAATAAAATACAAATATTTACACTGAAAAATCTCTTTTGAGAACAACCTCAATCCTTCGGAATCTGCTAAAGTTGGCGGAGTTTTTAGGCTGTGTTTAGTAGACATGATATTCCTTAAGATGGAACTCCCAAGAGTAAAACAATGAAGGAAAGCTGTCTAAAAGTTACGCCAAGACTTGGTTTAATTTTAAAACCAGCGTCTTCGGAAAACCCGAAAGGTTCTGCAGAACTCACAGTGTGGATCTCCCTTGAAATCAGTTCGGTTGGGGAATACCCCGATACTACTACTCCAGGTAAGAGCTAGTCACTTTTCGGGTGGGGGAAGTCGGCCAGCTCTAGGGCGATCCGTGATTTCCTGTTCGATGAGTGCGGTCGGCAGAGCTGTGTCCTTGTGCAGGAGGATCTCACCTCTGGGTCAAGGATGTGCGGGAAGATGCGCCTGGATTTATTCTTGGATCGCAGGCAGGACTCTGCGGCGCTCGGCGTACTTCCAATGCACATTTCCGAGTGTGTTGCGACGGTCACTAACGATGTCGGAGGTGTTCATGGGCTCAGGCGATTTGACGCTAACAGCCATTTAAGTTATTCAGTGACATTTGACTCATTGATCTCCAACATTACTGTGTCTTGCAAGCAATAATAGTCAATTGCTGTAACAGCGCTTTATGTCGAAGGATATAAATATATATATGTAAAATCGAGAAAAAAATAAATAAATAATTAAGTTTTGATCAATGGGTTCATAGATTCTCTTAATCCAAGAAGAATATATATTTAAGCAGAAAAATCAGACTACACAAAAAATTAATTATTATACAATGAAATGACAGATTCTGTCATTTTCAGATTGATTAGCCCGTTATCTCATAATTTAAATTTATTATGACATCTTGATTCGCGATGGGAAAATCAAGCTATTCACATATTGTTATCATTAGGTTCCTAAATATGATCCTTGACTAACTAAGGACAATTTTGATTGAATTATTTCAACAAAGAAGCATCTCTCTAGTAAGGCTTGATATCATATCAAGGCGAAATAACAAAATTTCAAAATCTAAAATGTAGAATTATGATTTTAAAAAATCGAATAATTTTGTTATTACCTAAACTTTAGTTTTAATTATATTTTAAAAATATAATGTTAAGTTAAAGATGAACATACATAAGAGTATTTTTAAAACCGAAAAGAATAATTTCGTAAATCTGAAATTTCGTTGAGGCAATCTTCCGCAGAAGAATAGGGAGGTACTCAATCCTCCAATTACATTCTATAATATCGCTCTTATTATAGACCTCTTGTAAAACTGTTAGATTTCTGATGAAGCTTTAACATAAAGACTTTTTTTTTTTTTTTGTTAAATATGACGCTTCTTTGAACCATTATTTTTATCACTAAATAAAAATTAGATAAAATATATTTTGTAAATTCTCATAGCTTTATCATACAATACTTACAATACAACGTTCTTTTATAAGCTACTTAACTTATTAAAAAAAACAAAAAAAAAACAAAAAATAAACATTATTTCGCTTCAAGTATATTGAGTATATTGGTAGATTTCCATTTGATTTATGTATTTTTAATAAAATAAGTGAAATCTGTTTAGATTACGCAGCTTCAGAGTTACTGTCTTTTTTGTTTGTTTATGCTATGCTGCATCACATAACAACATTCATTAGAACACTACATTTTATAACAATATTTTATCTTGATCGTCCCCGAAAAAACTCTCCCCCCCCCTTGCCATCATATATATATACATATATTTGTATAAGTATTATTATAGAATATATTTTGAACAATACTTTCAACTTCTTCAATGCAGAAATGGTAAAGATCTTTAGAAATGTTTCAAAGGCCATGTTCCGATACCGATGTGAAAAGCTTGATCGCCTTTAGATATATCTGGTAAAAGAGAAAATAATACCCTCGTGAGCTGCTTAAACTAAGTACATTTCGTAAATGATATAAATAGACAACAGAAATATAAGGATAAACAACAAATATGACCTTTGAAGTAGAAAAAGACGAGAAGGAAACGTAAGATGGGTTAGGATGGTCCTACAACAGAGAAAGGCTAATTTCATTTACAAAAAAATGAATAATTACATTTTTGATAAATAAATAAATTTTAATAATCAAATCTAATAAGTGCTTTTCGTAAAAATAATATGTAACCTAAAAGAGAAAAATTACATTTTACCACTAATATATTCATACAGTTTTTACATAAATAAACAAGAACTATGATGTGATGAAATGAATTTCTGGTTTCTCTTCACTTTTCATGATTTCAGTTATCAGTTCTCAAAGAAATAAAAGAGGGTTAGAGGAAAGATAATTAAAGAGAATATATTTATTTAAATTCTACATACTACTTATACATACTATGTTTTTTACATTCTTAAATATCAGACATTCGTGGAACCGTTTACGCTTCTTGTAGCCTAAACTTGTTTTTCGTGATATTAATTATTCCCAAGGTAATAACAGTCTTCAGTTTTCATTCCTTTTAAACTCAGCCTCCTCTAACTTTCCCCTACCAGGTTACAACTGATGACTCTTCTAAGGGATGGCAGAAAGAGGCTTAAATACCAAAGATTTGGAGGTAACTTTATACTAAGAATTTCTAGAGCGCATAAGGATATAATATCAATTTTGAACGGTCCCTATTTTTTAGCTTATGGTATATGTAGAATAGGGAAGAACTGAATGAAATTTATAAGCCGTGTTGTTGTGATAAGAACGTGAATAGTTCGATGAGAGAAATCGACTAACGCATATTGAATCGATAAATATTCCAGGTTTACCGTCGTGAAATCCCCTCCCCGACCATTACAGACAGCAGGGAATAGTTCCGGGACCTACCTCACACCGCTGACTGGTTCTTGTCGTGTCCCCGCGTATCTCTGACGTTGACAAATCGGGACATCTGACAGAGTCAGCCCCGCTGAATATGTATCGCCTCCTCTCCACTTTCCGAAATGACTCTTTGTGTGTGGCCACACACAGGAGGGGATTCATTTAGGCGGACAGCTGATGCGAACGAGTGGCGCCATTCATTAGGCTAAAAATGCTCAACCCTTCCTCGGCGGCCATATAGTTCCTATAGTATGGAAATCGCGCATGGTGTTAGTCAGATAGAATTCAAGCGTGATTTTGTATTTAAGACGCCTAGTCCTAAAAATATAAGTTTAACAGCTTTAAATTTAAAGAGAAATTTCAAATATAATCTGTCGAGTTAAACTAATTGAGTAAAAAGTGATTAGGTTCTCTGACAAAATAATTTTTTATTTGTAAGGTTAAGGTATTAATACGAAAACAACTATATAAGATAACCACTGGGCATAGTTCACTAGAGAAAGAAGATAACTTGGGGGAAATGTTTATAGGCTGGGAGTGAGATTGAGGGTAAAACCTGCATTCAAAATTGCAACATATTCATAATTGTTTGGATTGTGAAAATAAAAAAAACATCAGAGTCAAATGGTATAATTTTTAAATATTTATGTCTTTCAACATTGTACCAAAAACGCTTATTAAAGAATGTACTTAACAATTTAACTAAAAGGGTTAAGAATGCCACATTTTCTTTTATATACTAGAGAAATTGAATTCGATAATAGGCCCCTTCATGCAGGCTAATAAATGACTAAACTAAGGTGACATAGAGGATGGATTAAAAGAAGATCTAGTTATTCGTAATGTTGGGACAAAAATTATAGCATATGACAGTTAATAACTGTCATTTCGAACATCTTATAGATTTCACAAGAATGTAACCACGCAAGTTAAGCCCCTCCTCAGGGGCAGTCTAAAACCAGCTATAGCATTCTGGAATTTTAACAGCATTGACTTTCCGACCATAAATACCAAATTTGGCATACATAAGAGTGCATATTCTTATATACAAGAGTATATATACTCTTGTAGATCAAAATCTTTATGAAACTGATTTGAAATATATAAAATCTGTACTGATCAAGTGGCTGTCACGCACCCAGTGTTTTTTGAGGAGTTTGATTTAGAAAATTCCTTTGAAATAATGGATAATGAAATTGTTTTAGATTCTTTAAAAATAAAATAAAACACGGAAAACTTCATCCCTACCATACCAGTCATGACTCAAAAATAATAGATTTCCTGTGAAGTATATTTTCAAAATAGTGCTCTCATTATTACACGGAAGTTATCTAAATTTCATACCACATTCATTCAGTTTAATTTAAAACATAGCTCAATCAAATTATGAATAACTGGTCAAATTATAAAAATAAAAATAGTAATATTGCTTGTTACTTGAACTGTAATTATGATATTAAAGCATTGAGACATCTTTCTATAAGAAGTGAAGAAACATGCCCTTTTATTTGCATAGGGGTACTTCTTGAACATAATATTTTTATAAATATTCAGTTTAAAATGAAAGAAAATACAATTTTATAGAATTTCGTGTAAATTCAAAACCCGTTAAACAATGCTGATTCATTGATTCCAGAGCAGGGCATTTCCGCAATTCAAATCCTAATTTTCTGCTTGACACGAAGTATCTGACAAGGTGCAAATGGGTCGCTTTGGAAGTTCTCCCACTAGAGGCTGCTCCAACAATTTTTACCATTTATCATGAGAGCAGTTAACCTCTTTTGTAGCCGAGTCAGTTTCGGCGCGGGCTGGAAGTGCAGCGTCATCCCCCGTGGGGCGGAGGGCGCACACCCCCAGGACAAATAGACCAGAGGACGCTCCTGGTGCAAGAGCCTCCCAAAGGATCCTTCCCTCAAAGGGGCGGCCGTTAGATACGGGAGAGGGAAGAAGGACGAGCATTGTCACGCCTCGAAGAGCTCATGATGCCCATGGAAAACTGCCTCTGCCAATATTTATACAACTTCTCTTCTGTCCACAGTGGAGCTATGGAGCTCAGATATATATATATAACATATGAATGAAAAATCACGCGTCAATAAAATCTACTGAATGATGATTATTGTGACTCCAGCAACTATTATTGTGATAGCTAGCAACTAATATGTATATATAATTATTATTTTTTATTTATTAAGCAACGATTTAAAAAATATACCTATTTACAATTTAAGTGAAATATGGCAGATAGTATTACATGACTTTGACTTCAAATGTCTGCTGCGTTAACTACTCATATTTCACAAGTTTCGTTCAGCATAGACTCGGGTTAGAAAAAATGTTCAATTTGATTTTACAAGACGCCAAAAAAAGAAGAAAGAATAAATTAAGATAACTAAAGCATGTTTGAACGTTCACTTCCCATATTATGTTTTACTAATGTTATTTTTTTAAATAACATTAGTAAAACATAATGATTTTGAAATCACAATACAAATTTTTTTATCTCCAAACCTTCATTCCTAGTCATTCGATTTTGGAATGAATGCATTCAGTTTTTTTTTTTAATAATCTAAAAAGCCTTGTTTCCAAATTTTCGAATTTTGGTTTCCCTATTTGAAAAATAAAGGGCCTCATCAACTTCTCAAAGCTAACTCTTATACGTTTTTCTACATTAGTGTTGTTCGTAAAAATTTATTTAATATGAAAGGCTAAAAATTACATATACATTTACGACTTTGATTTATTTATTTTTGAAATCGAGGTTTTAAGCACCTGTGTGTACATTCATTCATATAATATTAATATATTCATATATTTAATTTTAGACTGCCCGTATTTTTAGNTATATATTTATTTTTGCTGACTTAATCCTCAAGACAATATTCATCGTCATTGTAGTTGAACAAAAATAATTTTCAAAATTAAATTTATTGAAATAAATCAAAGTTTTGACATATAGCTGTCAATTCAATACGGTGTGACTAAAAATAAATAAATACGTCCAAAAGGAGAGTTTTTTTGACCGTTGATATTATTCTTAGATGATTTTAGTTGGGGTTCGGTCAAGGTAGATCCGAAAAACACAAATTTAAAAAGTGTATTTATTAATAAAGGATTATCTGCCGACGTTTTGGCTTACATTGTAGGCCATCTTCAGGGCTTTCATGAAGACGAGAGAGGACGTCCTGTCCCTAAGTTCACATTTCCATGACTGACAGTTCACACCTCTCATCTTCATGAAAGCCCTGAAGATGGCTAACAATGTAAGCCAAAACGTCGGTCGATAATCCTTTATTAAAAAATACATATTTTAAATTTGTGGTTTTTGGATCTACCTTGACCGAACCCCAACTAAAATCATCTAAGAAAAAATACGGCCAAATTTCGCCAGGGGGTTTCACGTCCAACACTCAAGTGCTGAGTAAAATTTGAAGCTTTCCCACGTAAATTGATAAGAAAATATTTTATGTGTAGGTGACTAATCCTATCTGAGAGAAAAAGGAAAAGCTATGGTAATATTGGCTGCGTACGGGGCCTGGAGTCGAAGGGAGGGAGGGGCAGAATTTAAGCTTAAGCTATATATTACGCAACATATGGTTTTTTAATAAATAAATGTAAGGAAAGTATATTTAAGCATGCTGTATTTTTTAATATTTTTTATAACACGAACAATAATGCTATTACCGAATTCATTAGCCACTTGCGATTTGATGTACATTTACCTTTCCCATTTGCTAGCCATTAGGAATTCTGTGAAGCCACTAGAAGCAAGATGAAAATGAATGAGAAACGCTCAACTTTCTAAATAAAAATTTTAAATACTTTAAAAAAATATACATTGAATAAAAATATAATCAACGCTATGGTGAATATAGCAGTATATAAATCTATATATTCATTTTAGTACTGTTTTTTTAAGTTTAATAATAATAATAACAAAGATATGCATCATTTTACAAAATAGTCAAGGAGTTTATTTTCTTATTGATATGTTATTTTCACAGAGAAATATTAACGAATTTTGAGGAAAAGAATAAGATAGAACCTGACATTAAAAATAACCCATTAAAATCGCCCACCCATCTATCGATTTTGAAGCTTATCAAAAAGAAACCGTAAGGTCGAATTTGTTCTTTTCTTTTCTGAAAACTAAATATTTAAGCGCTGAAAGGTAAATATATACCGCTAGACTTACTATTATTTTCTTCCACTTTTATTCCAGTGAGATATGAATAGCTCTATTAAATTGAGGTAAATCTTGATATAAATGTCGTGTAATAGTTATATGACTCAGAGGAGTGGCTACATACATAACCTTACAGGAAGAGAACACTGTCAGTCCTTAAGTAGGAACAGTGAATGAGCAAATCCTTCAGGGCGTACATTTGCGCGCGCGTATTGGCACCGTATCGGCATTCTGATATTCATGAGAGCTGATCCCAGCTGAAATTTACTGCTGGTTATTGTGCCGCTGAAGCCCCGTGTGCGTGGCGTCGTAAGTTAGCTTAAGCCCACACAGAAAGGATAAAGTCAGTAGGGAAGGAGGGGGGAGGGGGCAAGAAGGAAAAATAAGTTCACTTGAATACTACATATTCTAGAGATCATTCTAATGCTAATGGGAACCATTCATGCTGCCTAGCGACAAGTCAAGCGATCCCAGCATATGGAGGACGGCTCATTACCTCTCTGGCGGATTCGTTTTTCTTATCAGCAGATTTCCCACAAGGAAATCAAGCTATTCACCGCGGTCCTATAATGGTCCTATAATTTTGAAAAAATTCTTACATTCTTCACTCTCTTTTCCTTGTTGGAAGAGCTAAATTTATGAACTGAAAATATGAATTTTATTTCTTGTTTTTGTACATCTTATATATATATATATATATGTGTATGTATGTATGTAGCAGCAATTACGAGGTAGCAATTAATTCGTTCAATTACTTTTATTTTTTCATGTATTTTATTCTATCCCGACATGGTTCAAGCTTTAAGCCTTTTCAAGGAGTTTATTTCAATGTATTGCAAAATTTACTGTGATTTCATTTAATGACATGATAGGAATATTTCTATAAATCTAGGTGAGTAAAGCAGGTTTAAATTGGCTATTTGTGATATATCTCAAATGTTGTAAAACAAATTCAATGTTACTTTTGCATTATATTAAAATATACCTCTTGAAAAAGACCAAGAGGTTAAAAAATGCTGGAGAAGAAATAAAAAAATAAAACTGATTGTTCAAATTTGAATTAATTGATATCTAATTCATAATTAGGTTACAAATTATTTATGACAGTTTGTGTGTGTTAATAGAAATGTAGAATTTTTTTTCCTTCAATTAAAAAGATATATTTTTACAAATAACGAGAGGAAGGAGTAAAAAAAAATCTAAATTGATTAATTGTCAATGTATTCGTAATTATGTGTGTGATAGCAAAAGTTTATGGGACATAGTAGATGGAATTTTATTGGTTGGGTTTGTGCTTTATGGAATTTAAAAAAAAACAAACTGTATTTTAAATGATTTTGTTTTGAAATTCAACCTCTATTTCAATCACTTAATAATTGGGGACAGAGCTATGTACAAGTAACCTTAATATTCTAAACATACATGGCTCTGAGCAAGCTTTTCGTTTCCCGAACCTGTTGAGCCAGTGACAAAATGGATCCCTTCAGCTGAAGACACCCCAAAGTAGATAATTAAGTATGTTACTACGAATGTTTCCTTCCCGAACGGTCTACAAGGAATCGATACTTATGAACAATGACGAACACAGTGTCTTAGTTTATCTCGTGTACCTGCTTTTATTTTGTCCAGCTTGAAAAATCAAATTAGTCAAATTTCATATCAAAATATTCATATAGTATTATCTAGGTCCTTCTTTAATCAAACACTGGAAATTTATTTACTCCTACATAGCAGATGTGTATTTCTTAGGATTTATGAGTTAAAATATCTCTCATTTTATTGCCAACGTTTTTTGTAACAAATATATTTTTAGCGTATAAATATATTTCTAAGGTTCTACTTACATGGATTTCCTACCATTAAACCTTCCTCAACAAATTAAGAGTTAACATGATAAGATTTATATATATGTATATATATATATACCNATGGTCCTACAACAGAGAAAGGCTAATTTCATTTACAAAAAAATGAATAATTACATTTTTGATAAATAAAATAAATAACAGTGTGTGTGTGTGTGTGTGTGTGTGTGTGTGTGTATATGTATACATATACATATATTATTTCTATGAGAAATTGGGAATAGAAATTATAAGACAAATATATTCTGAAAAATGCTGACCCAATAGCGGTTCTATCTATATAAGTGTCAGAACTATGTAGAAAATTTTGACATAACTTTTGTGGAGGGTAAGCCCAGTAAATGGGATTCAGCTAGTGATAAATACGTATCTTGGATAAATACTTAGCTTGGATATTATACTGTCGGGTTCAAGGGTCAAATCGGGATAAATAATATTTAGAAAAATGCTTACAGATAGGATTTTCGAAAGTTATCTTGCCGCGAATCGATCGGGGAAGGACAGCCGACGTATCTTCGCATTTAAATGTTCGGCGCTCTCTTAGGCAACCCTTGGGAAATAACAGTTCCTTTTCTGAGTGATTTCACGGTGTAAATAAAAAGCAGATGCGCCCAGATAGATGATCGCCGCTGGGAAGAGGCCAGTTATTATAAATGGAGAATATTGTGATTTAATAATTCTCTGCCCATCGGGCCTCAGTAACAGGGGTGAGAGGTTACGTTTGGGTTGCCAGTCCGACGGGAAGTTTTGGGAAGATGTTCCATCACAACCTGCTGATAACCTCTTTGTCACAAATGTCGGGGAAATTTAACCCGGCTGTATTTGCGCATATAAATGAAATTCCGAGACGTAGGAGCTACTCCAGCTGAAAGACGATTTTGAAAGTGTGCTGTATTCATGAAAATTGTAATAAAAAAAACGGTATTTAATTATTCATTTCATTCCTGCAAACTGGAAAGGACGAGAAGAATATGTAAACTTGCTATGTCCATCGGACAGTCCAGGGGGGAAAGAATAGTAGACTCCAAAATTATATTTTTCTTTAACAATAATGTGCTTCCTTTAATATTTAGTGCTATTAATTGACGAATAACAAAAACAATAATGATATTTTAATTTAATCTTCTAGTAAAAAACCCACAAACTTAAGCCGACTTCATTCAATAAAGAAAACATTAAACGGTTTGTAGAAAAAAAGAATTGTCGAAACTTTTGCCTGAATACAATATGAAAGACAGAATTTTTACTTTTTTACAAAAAAATTAGAATGAATGAATTAATACTTCATTAGAGAAATTATAAACGGTGAAGACAATCATTAATTTTTTTTTTCCAGCATTGATAATTGGTAGTCAAAGTTTGGACTCTGGGTATCAGTAGGTCATAAATATATATTTTTATAAAGAAAAACTTTGAGAATATACTGCTCATATCACTCAGTAACTCATGCAATGTTTCTTACCCTTGCTGAACAAAAATTATTTGTATCAATAAGACATTTATTCAAAATCAGCAGAACTGATTTCAGCAGTAATATTTTAGCTATTGAGGGTGTTCTCATGACTCAATTTATGTCTAAAATGTGATGAATTAATGGTCACTGAAATATATGTATTTGCACAGTGAGATTGGAAGATTTCAGCACTTCAAAAAAGCGAGCACCAATGTTTTTTTTCTGCCTAGAGGACATAACGATTAGTTTACATTAATGAAATTCAACTCAAATCTATTTATTAAAAAAAGGAATATTTTAGGTCTTTCACAGAAAAAACGATTACATAAGAGTGAGCGCTTTATTTTAATTTTAATTTTACGGTCTTGAAGCTGCAGTTAGTTGTTTTCTTGAAATTTCTAAAATTTGACACATGGCTTAGAAGTGTAAAATAAATTGGTTATTTGGCAAAATATAGGGACGAAAAGGAATGGGCACTACCTGAAATTGTCATGCCCAAATACAATTAGTCTTTTAGAGGTATCGGGCGTACTATTTATTTTAGGACAATATCATTTAGGTTTGTTTAGTTATTAAAGGATTATGTAATGATTTTGGAGAATTAAGTGATAATCATCAGAGATATTCATGAACTGCTAAACTTAGGAATTCGCTTAGTTCACGTAAACCCTGCGTGATGGACTTTTTCCCTTAGATTAGTATTTGCCCACTGAATATTATTTTCTAGCAGAAATTATTCTTATTAGAACCTTCAATACTTCTATTATATATTAATTTTAGTTTTTAAAAAAATGTAAACTTAATGTTTATTGTTAAAATGATGATTGGTCACAATTTTTTTCGTGCCACATGTGCTTATCATGAGTCCAGCTGATCCATGCAACTAAACATTACTGCAGAGTATCAAGACAGATTGTCAAAAGAAACTTTCTTCTTTAGCGAACCACATGGTCATTTTCCCCATAAAATGGTATAGAATAAAAAGTAATTTCCACAAAGAATGTTTCTGAAGATTACTCAATCAATTTTAAGTAATCCAGGAGGCTGCTATATACAGTAAAATAAGTTTTAGAGTGCCCATTTCAGGTGTAGGTATTCTAAACATTACTCATGGAAGCCTCAAAATTCATCCCAGTCCAATCATTTATGGTTAAAATGTTCTTCGCAGGGTCAAAAATATGCTAACAATCGGAACAATTTACATTTTTTTTTAAAGGACTTGCAAAAATCTATAGCTATATAAATATTATTTTTTATAGTATTTAATCCCACGTAAATTTTAACATTTTTAGTGCAAGGGAAAAGAATAAAAAATATAACTGTCCCAGCGAGGACTCGAATCTCGATCTCCTGCTATCCGGGCTGGTGCATTTTCTATTTATGCTACCGATACCAGTCTGATAAGTTCTTAAATTCCCCAAATCGAGAGTCTAACCTCCGAGGTAGACGAATAAATTGTCTTATTCTCGGAGGAGCTGACATTGTCAAGCTGTTTAAATGACTCTCGTTATTATTTAAAGTGTTATTTACTTTTAAATTATATTTTATAAATATTATTTTTGTGGTATTTAATTCCACGTAAATTTTAACAATCTTTAGTGCAAGGGAAAAGAATAAAAAATAAATTCGTCTGCCTCGGAGGTTAGACTCTCGACTCTAGTGCGGGAAATTTAGTAACTTATCAGGCTTGTCCTGGTGGCGTAAATGGTAACGCGCCGGCCCGGAAAGCAGGAGATCCAGGTTTGAGTCCTGGCTGGGACAGTTAGATTTTTTATTCTGTTCCCTTGCACTAAAAATGTTAAAATTTACGTGGGATTAAATACTATAAAAAATAATATTTATATAGCTATAGATTTTATTAATTCAATTGACCTGTACTTCTGTTTATAGGTGATTTAACGAATGTCATAAACAACTCACTCTGATTCGCTATCTGGGCAATACATAAGCACATTTCAAAAGGAAGGGCAATGATTGGCCAATGAGGTAGCCGTCGAGGCAGATAAATAAATGTAGAGAAGACCTCCAGTCTGCCGTAGACAATTTGTCCATTAATCTTTTGGTAGTAGACAGCTGCTAATGACTTTCTTTATTGCCGCCATCGTGTGTGATGTCAGGCTGAGGACGGAGGAGACGGGGTTGCTCTGAGCATCACCTACCTCTTACAACAACCCTCGTAACCCCTAAGTCCCTGGATAACCGCCATTCTAAGAGCTAGAGCTCTGCTGCAGTAGGGTAGCTATGCAACAGTTCCTCCTATATCGATACAAATTTGCTCAGCATTTCCCAATGCATAAATGTATTTATCTGTGAAATTGAATGGTGATTTTTACTTTCTTGTATCTTTGCTCGATACATAACACGAAATATATTATGGTACAAGAGATATGGTGGACTTCTTTAAGCAGCTACATAAGTAGACTTCTATTTGTCTCAGTCATAATTATACATTTATAGTATTCTAACAACATTGTCAAAACAAATTCGAATTTTTTTGTATGTCTTTGTCCTTGTTGTTGGACCTTATTTAATTCCGAATTGTTGGAATTCTTGTTAAGACTAAAGTATTTATTTTAATCCTCCAGAATGTATCTAAAGCGATAATTCAAAAATTCATCGCACTGCTAAGCCATTTCGTCCAATCTCTCTTAATGTAAAATGAAAGATTTTTTGCATTTTTTTAATTGATCATAATACTTTTAAACACATAAAAGTGCAAATGGCTCGCTAAATTTTATTATTCTCCTTTCGTACCACCAACAACCCCTTCTCAGTTCAGACATCAGCCTCACATAGAAAACCGAATAGGTTTCAATATGTCTTTACCGATACTACTTTGGAGAAGCTCAAAATTATATAAATATTTTCATTATATATGAATGTGTATGCCTGTTCAAAATAATATAAATATGTACATTTACGAAGTTTTTATAATTAAACTAAATCCGGTATTTAAGGTTATTTCCCCAAACAGTTGGATTAGTTCATTAAATCTGAAATGTGAAGGGTTTAATGGAAAACCACAATTTAAAATCATACCTTATATCTTCATTATTAATTCCGGAACGATAGTAAACTTATTATAATTAATAATTTTAATAAAATAAGTACTGGGTAGTTAATATAATAATTATTAATATTAAAGTTAGTAATTGAAATAGCATTAATATTAAATAACTTTTGTTTTAAATTCTACTTTTAGGAAAGTTTTTAAGAATGTGAATATGAATGTTGGGTGGTCCCTCATATTTTTAAAATGCAAAAACCAGATTATTTATTTTGACTTTTTATTGCAAATTGCTGAACGAATTGATTTTTGGTTGTAATCAGATCATAGAGAGCGGCGAGGGGGGAGGGGGTAGTTAAGGGTAAATAAAAAATTAGTATATTAATGTCTTATTATTTATCATGTACCCTATTAAGGAATATTATTAAGGAATATAAATATGATGGCTGAGCACTTCCTCCCACTTGTCCTTTCTGGCCAATCTAGAGCTAGGCTTTGTAGTTTTTTGTTATATTTCCTCAAAGAAAAATTATTTGTATGACACATTTTTGTAAAAAATATACTTTAATTTTTCATCAATTTTTTTTTTATCTAAAAGATCTAAATTATGGTCCTTTTAAAATGTTCTACCTTTATCTATTTGTCCGCTCTTTCGTACCAAATAATAATAAATTCAATTCAGTGTTTTGGTTTTTAAATCTTGAAAAAAGATTCAACCCAATTAACCTACATGTTCCACCTAAACTTGAAGCAGAGAATTATAAATGCTAAAATTGGGCTAGAAGTTAGGGGTAGGAGAATATTTCATAAATACTAAAGATGAATATTGTTATCAAAATTTTTACAAATGTACATTTTTAATGAAAATTTGATGGAAATTAACTTAAATTGTTATGCGCTTTCGGTCAGCAGGAAAACAGTTATTTATTGATTCTTTGGTGAAGTCAAATTTCTAATTGCTCAGTTTACCCAGCTCGCGAGCGATAATTTTTTTAAATTGATTTCCTTTTATTTTCATTAATATAATTTTATACACATTAAAAGTCACATTTTGTCTGCTCTTCTAAAAATTACAATTTTATATTTTGAATTTTGTTTTGAAAATACATATCGCTAAATAATATTGATAAGCAAGTAATATTAACGATATGAAATCGTGATAACGAATCTCTTTATAATCCCATACTAGACATGAGAGGGTCAGTTATATCTTCTCGTCGATTGAGCACTACTAGGTTAATTTCTAACATGAATATACAAGAACACAGCCTCTAATGTATACAACCGTTTAGGGTCGACATGAAACAAATACTAATGTAATTACTAACTATATGGTTATAATACCCATCGATATCAAATGAACTATTACAATATATAATAATAATATTATATTAAGTGTTTTAAATGAGGGTTCAGGTGTGAAAATAATTCCATCAAATTTTTATATTTTTCAACACTTTATTTATAAATATTCTATAACAAATATATACTTAACAATATTCTCTTTATTACAAAGATATCTTAAATAGAATATTTTTCTTTATTTTAAAAATAAAGACATTGGCTGCCATAAATGTATACATATACTCTTCTTTGCACTACAACAATTATAGGTTTACGCTTCCTATTGCCCATAAATTTTATGATTATAAAATTTTCCTGACGATTAAAATTTTCAGAATATAAATTAGTTACATCTATGGTAGAAATAATTTATATAAAAATTTAAATATTTTATAACTCTGCCTTAATGATGGACTTAATTATTTGAGATATTAATAAGCTTAATTTCTATTGTGTGCATAATCATTTTTCATTTGTTAATAAAATTTTACTAAAAGATATACCACCGAAGATTAACATTTTTTTTTTCCAATTTCTCGCATTGCGATTGATTTGAATTATAAGCAAAAAACATTATTTTTTTACTGCATGATAACAGCATGGAGCAATCGGGAAAACAGATATTATACGTTTTACACTTATTCTTAGATGATTTTAGTTGGGGTTCGGTCAAGGTAGATAAAAAAAAACTAATTTAAAAAAATGTATTTTTTAATAAAGGATTATCTGCCAACGTTTCGGCTTACATTGTAAGCCATTTTCAGGGCTATCATGAAGATAAGAGAGGACGTCCTGTCCCTAAGTTCACAATTCCATGACTGTCTCGTCTTCATGATAGCCCTGAAGATGGCTTACAATGTAAGCCGAAACGTTGGCAGATAATCCTTTATTAAAAAATACATTTTTTAAATTTGTGTTTTTTGGATCTACCTTGACCGAACCCCAACTAAAATCATCTAAGAATAATATCTGCGGTCAACAAACTCTCCTTTCGTAATATACGTTTTACAGTTTTGCTGGGCATAATTGTATCGAAATGTAGTATTCCAGAACTGATTTCAATATTTCAAATTAACGGCCTGTACAAAATTTCTATTTAGTTAATTTGGTATTTGTAATGCCTTGTAATTAAAACCTGATATAATGTTCATTATAGCTCTAAATACCGTTAAGTATTTTTTTTTCTTTTATTGAATAATTATTTATTCAAAATCTGCGAAGCATAAATACACACTATGGATGAAAAGGTGGTTGTTTATTTTGAACAGTGCACTACAGTGTGGAGAGTGCAAAATAAACAATCCCGCGAAAGAATTCCTTCAAATAGGCGTAAGTGAATATCAGATAACTCTAACGGCACAAAGTGTGGGAATAGCTGAAGAGACCGGCCTCCTGCTCTACAGACCTCACCCACCGTTGAAATCTCCGCTAGACGGCAGCAGCAGACGGCTCTCCTCTCTCCCCTCCGAGGACCCACCTTGCCCACCCTAGCGAGAGGGGGTGACGGTGAGGAGGGGAGGGAGCTGATCCACCGCCATCCCCTCAGTCCCGGCCCGCTGTCGTCTTGTGAAGGGTGTATTACGGTCACCCTCCAAACACCTCCCACTACGCTACGTCTGTTCTACCCAATCGTTCAAGTTTCCAGTACCGGCACCCTGTCGGATAACTTTTCATCTCCTTTTAACCAAGGTAAGCTTATTTATAATTGTATTTCCTGTAGTATTATATATAAGTATATAAAATTGTGCGGTATTAAATATATACACTTGGATTAAAGGAAAAATTATTTCAGAATATTTTATATAGAGTACATAAAAAGCCAGTTTGTTTAGTAATCTGTCGTTTACCTACAGTGGCACATAAAATCGGGAAACAAAATAAGTATTAGCATCTTTCAGAGATTGATGCACTACATAAGTGAAAAAAAAAAAAATTATTCTCTATTATACTTGGAGTTATTGTAATTTTCGACGAAATTGCCGCTCAATATCTATTTGTTTTGTTTTTTAATTTAACATACATATATANGGATGGGAATAGTTGATTGTTGCTCGTGACATCATTAAAACTCGAGCATAAATTAAAATTAGATAACCTCACCATCTGTACTATTGAAGAATGCAGTTTTTATCTAATAATTGGGGCATTGAATTAGGATTGAAATTAATTGTAATTAATTAATTAATGTAAAAATTCATTTAAATAAATACAATAAGTCAAATTAAAATAGGATTAGAGTACTATTGATGAATATATTTCTCTACAATATACGTGTATTTTTTTTTCTTCCCTATACGCTTTTTCTTTTATTTTTTTTTCGTAACCCGTCAATTTGGTAAACAACATGCTCATTTAACAATGAAAATAATTTGAGTTAATCTTCTGAGTTAAAATATGCAAAATGGATTAAAATATGAAAATAAGTATGTTATATCAGAATCACATATCGACCCCTAATAACTCCATAAAAACAGTATATATTCATTAATTTTTTTATTCATAGAAAGGGTTAAATAAAATGTAGTTGGTATCCCCATTATGGTCAATGGTTGCGTTAAAGAGTGTATTGCTTTAATATTTAGTATTAAGTTAATCGGGTATAGTATTTTTATTTCTATTTATTTATTTTTTAATTGCGAGTTTTGATGCCAAATTGAGAGGAATTGTGCCCCAATTTTATAACAATAACAAATAGCATACCAAGTTTTTATTTTTAATTCGTTTTTTCTATGGTAGGATCATATGTGGAATTTTTATTATGACTTAATGGCTCTGTCATGAAGCGAATATTTTGAGAATCTTCTTGAGGGATTAGCATTTTACTGTATTTTTTCAATGACCTTTTTTGATTTCTAAGATTAAATTCTCAAATTTTGATAAAATTATTTAATTTACATCTTTAATTATTCGTAGTAAATTTGCTATCTTTACGATACTTGACCCTTAAGTACATGTATTAAATTAAGAGTTAAAATGGTGTGATAAGTGAACTAAAAGGTAGCAAGAAGCATATATATATATATATATATATATATATATATATATATATATAGTGTGATATAGATGATGATGTGTAAATAGTTTACGGCTGAGAGTCTGATTCGGTTCAACATCTCTAAGTATAGTGTTGTTTGTCTCCCTAATGAGTGCTCCATATCCAGATGTGAATCTATCTCGGAGATATATCTGAGTATATGATCTTTCTACAGGAGTCACTATAAGACGGAGCCATATGATACCAGATATGTTTGTCCTGCCAATAGAAGAGGGAATATAGGGCCGCCTGTCAATAATTGGTCACAGATGTCCATAGATAAATTTGACTAGGACAAAGATATCTATCCAGTCAGGAATCACTCGAGAGTCTTCGACGCGGAAAAAACTGTGTGCTTTGATTCTTATCTTGACGGCCTGGATTTCCATCCTTGTTTTATAAGTGCCCTATTAATACATATATTTCATTATTATATAATACTTCACCAAGTGCTTGATTTCAGTAATTGAGACATAATTTAAATTAATTTTTTTTTTTTTTTTTTTTTTTTTTTTTTTTTTTTTTTTTAAAAAAATGTATTTTCATTTGAATAGTTTTTCTAAGAAATAAAATAAAATAAAAAAGCTACGAAAAATAAAATTGAAATGACACTGAAGAGGGTCTAGCGGTATATGGGACGGATATTGACAGAGTCGACATCTATGGGCGAAGCTTTGAACTAACACTTGGCGCCCTCAACAAGATGAAGTCAGTGTAGAACGCTNCAAGTGCTTGATTTCAGTAATTGAGACATAATTTGCTTTGATTATATTTATATTATGTCCCGTTTTATTCTACTTAGTTGAATCATAAATTGTTCTTGAAGAATATAGAAAACTAAAAAGAAAAGATAAATGTTTTATTTACACATGGAACAGAAAAAAACTGGCTCGATTATTTTTTGGGTAGTCAACTGAAAAATTCAATTAAAATCATGCAGTTCTAACACAAAAACAATTTTTATTGTAAGACCAGTAAAACTGATTGCAGTTAATTGGATTTGATACATTTGTATACATTAAGTATAAAAACAATATTCATGTGATATACCTTGAGAATAACCCGTTATCATCGCTTTAGCATACTGTTGGCATAAATAAAACAGAATATAATAAATAATCATATACTTCTAGTTCAAAAACACAATATTTTTATTATATAGCGCAGGAAGAATTTCCTATATCCTTTACAAAAATATTTCGATAGAATTTTTAATGATGATCACTAATAAGTTTAGATAAAATTTTGAAAAATTTTAAATAGTAATATCCAATTTACAATATTTTCAATAAAGCTGTTTTGAGTTTGTGTATTGCACTTTGTTTATGCTCACTATATTTTTAATTTATGATAAACTCTCTATAAATGTATTAATATGAAAACAATCCAGTGTTGCCTATTGGACGAAATTATGTATTTCTACACAGGTTTAGAGAGATGTATATAGTTTTAGAGTTTTGGCAAGAGTTAAGAATAGGGTAAAGAAAGTACAAGAGCAAAATACTAAAATAATATTGAGATTCCGCTATTCCATTGAACCTAGTTATGTTTGTGCATGTGTGTGAGTATGTTTTGAATAATGAAATAAATGCTGCACGAACATGAAAGAGTGCGTTGTAGGTTTTTGTTCTCTATAAGTACGCAATCCCACGTTTAGCGCTGGGTTTGTGCGTTAGTTCTTATGTAGAAAACAGGATTAACTTCCATTCAACATAAAAATATATTATTAGTTTTTCGCACATGTAAAGGGGAAGTTACTTCTGTTATTTTTTTTTAATTATGATGAAACCAAATTCGATATTTAAACTTCTTTTGGCAAACCTTTGGATGAGTTCGTTAATTGCTAAAATCAATAGACGGGGAATGGGAAGGGGGTAAAGGGAGACCTTTGAAATCGTAATATCTTTGTTTTTATTTGAGTTAAGAAAATTTTCATAGAACATAATGGTTGTCAAAAGTAATTTTTTAACTTTTATGATTCACAATATTTTAAAGAAAAATGCTTGTTACGAAAGACATTTATGAATGTAACGAAGATGGGTGAACGCCTTTCCTTCCCTAGAATATATTTACCAGTTATACTTTTTATGTCCATTGTTCTTTTCAGTTTCTAAATTAAGTTTCCTAATTTACTCACATTTATCTCTTAAATGAAACAAAAATGGAAAATCTGTTGGGATTACTCAGCTTCTAAGATGACGGACTTCTTATTCCTCTCATTTTATAATAGTCAATGCAGTACTTGGTTTTTTAACCCTAAGTTTTCTTTACATAAAAAAAAATATAATTTACAATAAGTAAATCCTAGTCTAGGAATCATACATTTTTTAATGACTTATTTTTTTTTCTTTTTTTATCTATGAAGAAGGTAACTGCAGGTAGTTTAATTAACTTTTTTAAAATCAATGTCACGACCCCACAGCGCTATGAATGATTAAGTAAGAATGTATTATTTATTTAGTAGATTCATAGCTATTTCTAGAGAATAACGTATAAAATGTAATTTTAAAAATGGAGGCTATTATTTATGAAAGAGTATAAGTCTTCATTTTATTATTAAAGAGAAAATGTTGCGATTCTATCAGTGCCACAATTAGAGACTTCAAGATTGCCATTATGCCTTTTTTTTTTCTTTTAATCCACTTTCAAGGAGATCTAATAATTGCACCAATTCGAGGAGAACCGAGGAAAATTGCAAGCCCTGCCGGTGGTGTGTGGTGTAGTGGCGTCAGGGGGATAACTCAAAATAAAAATACCTTCCAGGTAAAGCACAAGAGGAAATAATGACTTAGATGTAAATAACAGACTTGCAGAGAGGGAAATCCTAGGGTTCTGGGCGTGAGGCGGATTAGAGGAAATAGGAAAATAAAGCAAGAATTCGAACTAAAAGGAGATCCCACCGGGAGAAAATAGAAGAAGAGGCGACCCGGTAATGGGGTGGTCGGGGCCCAAGGTCACCCATGCAGATCTCTTCCTGGAGTAGGACTATCAAGAGGACTCTGCACGGACAGGTGTACGGCTGAGGTAAACATGCATTGCAGATGAGGAGTACACCGTCATCCCTGTGCAACGTGAAACAGTGTCAGCAATGCCCATCGTCAAACTAGCATTCCCATCAAGGACGGCTTACTAAAGACAGTATCATATTCAACGGCAAAGTAGGTGCACGTAACATTGGCATCTATACATACTTTCGAAGACAATCAAAGGAAACGTGTCCAGATTATTTTCCTTCTCTGTGTTTAAGTGTAGGGCAAACTGTCAAAAGACTCATTAACTGAATCTTCTTTAGTAAGCTCTACAAGTTTCATACTCTCTATGAAGCCTCTTCTGAAGCTTAAAATCAAAATACGAGAAAAATAAATAGTCTCCATTCCCGAACGTTTTCGGCTATCTTCAGACCTGGATGAAAGACCAGGCTTTGACCCGGCAATGAAGCCAAAATCGGTTGAGAAATAATGAGTCAACAGGAGGACAATTATATTTTATTAATAATAATAAAGACTTAGATATCATTTTAATTTATTATGTTAATAATATTTTATAATAAACACAGTTATTAGTAAGCTATGACAAGTGAAACTAGTATACTTCTGCTTAAAAAGTTCTTTTCATAAACTTTAAGGTGTCAAATGTACTATGTTAGGAATGAGTAGGGGGCAGAAATAGAGGGCATAGAAAACTAAAAATTTCATTTTTATTCAATTTAATTAAAACTTAAGAAAGAGACAATGTTTAGATTACTGCAATTTCCAAAATTTATTTTTGAATAAAAGTCTGTAATCCGTTAAGAATTTGTTACAATATTGAATGGTGAGTGAACACACCATTTTAATATGGTAATAAGTGGAGTAGGTGGGTCGCCGGCTTGGCCAAAGGATAGACTCTAAAACCTGGGACAACAGGATCGAGCCCTGCTCTGGCCAGGCTTATTTAGTAGAAGCCTGCACAATATTGCGGATGGTTAGAATAGGGGGCTACCACTATACAGACCCTTCCTCCATGACCTTAAGATTAAAGATTTTAAATTTTTTAGCTTCTCTCCAAAGAAGGTAATCCTTCTGAAGAATTAGCCAGCCGCCTTGAAGCCCTCACATCAAATACCTCATAAAACTTTGTTACCAATAAGTAGCTTCTATTCTAACTTATCATAAATCGTGAACTATACCGCTCACTTTAACAACGATAAATCGAGTGTTGAATATTTATTTAAGAGAAGTTTCAGATCCCTCCTTATATATCTCTAGGGGTTTGACCAAACATAATTCTAAGAGTTCTCTTATTTTCATGTAGAATCTTAAATATTAAAAGAGAATGACAAGAAAAAAATATGAAAAGTTACTTAAGAACACAATTAACACCAAACTGTTAAAATAGCTATCTGATCTTTCTGCTTATAAATAAGAATCTCTAAAGAACTCTAAATAAAGATAAATTACAAAATATAGCAATGTAATAAATATAATCCCAGTCGGCCAACGAAAAAATGGGGTTTATAACCTCGAAAATAATTCGTGATGAAAGTATTCTCGTGACCGTGATTCACTTTAAATAGTTCCTAGTTCTGAAGTTACTAACAGCAAAATAAAAACTAAAAATTAGTATTATTTTCTTATTGAGAATATTAATAATTCCGTTTTCGGAATTTACTTCTGGAATTCTTATTATTCTTTTTTTTTTTTTAAATTCATATTTATTTGGATGAATAAATCATCCATGACCAAGTGATAATACAATATGTTATTACAATACGATTCTGCATAGATTTATCTATGAAGAAGGTAACTGCAGGTAGTTTAATTAACTTTTTTAAAATCAATGTCACGGGTTCTCCAAAACTTAAAAAAAATTAATGACAAGATTAATTTATCAATGCAACCATAAAACAGCCTTCTGCATCTAGTGTTTAAAAGAAAATATATGTAAATAAGAAATTATAAAAAAATAAACCGCGTAAAGAACAGATTTATTTACATAATAAGAAAATAAGTTGTAAAAATAAGTGTATATCAACCAATTATAAATGATCAGTCAATTTGAATATTTAGTTAAATTNACTTGATTAATTAATAACGGTCAACCTTTTTTAAGTTGAGAAAACCTCTCAAGTCTATGAAATGACCAAATAAAATAACATATGGTTTAACCTAAAAAAAATTACTTCCTTAAATTTATAATTATGCCTCTCTTGTAAGACCATTGGGTAATATTTTATAATTAATGAGAAATTCTGTTAATTGAATTTTTCACTGTTTTAACTCCAAAATTCTCTAGTAACACCGAAACCTAGTTTATTACAATGAGATATTCTGCAGTATAAATCCATCAGATTCTGAAAGATAATGTATATTTTTTATGAGACATAAATTCTATTTTAAATAATAAATGCCAACAATAATAGGTCACAACTCATTTATAGTTACGGAAAAAGTAAGTTTATGGCCACCGCTAAAATACTTATCCCACTAAGTTTTACTAAAAACACAAAAACAAGTATAAAATTTAAATCTTGATAAGACAATAGCTGAGAAAAAGTCAAAAATACTGCTTAATAATGCAGCTCTTTTTGGTTTAAAGGAACTTTTGAATGCATTATACTGAACACTGTAGTTTTTTAACGTTTACAAAAAAAAAAAAAAATAAATAAATAAATAGTGGCGCACCCACACCTCCCACCCAACTGTAGACATTACAAATATAAAAAAAAGTAAAAATCTTTTATTTGTTTATTGTTATTGATTAACATTTCACTTATTGTTGAAAATAATACATAAAAAAAAGAACAGAAAACCGGTAAATTAATGTAAATAAGGAAGGGGGTGCATAACGGTTGGTAGCCATTGTAAATCAGCTCGGAAAGGACTCCAGTTCCCTGAAGAAGATTCGATCTGGAAAAGTGATGATCCTGTTCGGTGCGCGCTAATAGAGGCAAATCACACGAAAAATACGGCCTCCCTCCCCCCCTCTACTGCGAGACTGTATTCGAATACATTAGTACCCCTCCCCCCACCCATTTAATTTATCTGTTAAGTCCAATGTGGCATTTTGCTCTTTCTCAATGAGGTCATTTTCTTTCAAGTGTATTAAAATGTCAGATAAACTGCTTAGTGGCATAAAGTACACTTCTTATAAAATAGTAATTACAGATAAATAAATATTATCTTCTCCATTCAGCCAACAAGTGTTTTTTACTGACAGCCAACTAAGGATTTATTAAAAAATTAACATTTGGCTTGTTATTTACCAAATAATAACACCTTTAGAATCAAATAAAATAATTTGGTTTCAACCCCATTTGAAGCGTTCATTTTTTTACATTTCAAGGATCTGAGAATACTCATCTGCATTGTGAAAATCCGACGTTATGCAGTTGGCCGTTCTCTGTTTGCCAAGAGAAAAAATAATGAACCAGGAAAAAATTATTTTACAGTTAGAAAACGCATATACCATTATATTATATGTTTGATTTATTAAAAGCTTAGTGTATTCGGTCTCAAAATTAATAATTTACGGTATTAGAAACCACATGGCTCTGAAGCTAAATACCTAATGGATAGCAAAATTTAAATCATAAATAATATCGAATAAATGTAACTGTGGAATATTCTGCATTGCTATCTTTTTTTATTTTTTTTTTACATTGATTTATTATGCTTGTTACATAAGTTTTTACCTTTCATGAATTTAAAACTGAAGAGGGAATATTGCAACTAGGTGAAATGTACTTCGAAGGTGGAGCAAAGGATAGCTTGCTTCTGAGGCGTGGGCAGTCTTACAAGAACTAATACTGACAAATGGTACTCGATTGCAGCGCCAATCTTATCTTTGCTACTTATCGATAAGGATTTGTAGGAGCTGTTTTATTTTATTTCGGTTGTCGATTAATTTATTCTTTCTATTTTTAACTTCCAGTCTCGTCGGGGTCTAATTAAAAATGCACATTCTTTCGGAGCCAACAAGGGAGACATTTCACTAGAATTATTCTTAATTCTAATTCAATATTTTCTCAGTAGTGTTAATACTCATTGACCAATCATCATGAATATGTTATCGAATTTATTTACTGAGTGATCTCATTTTAATTTTTGAATTTACTAATTATTATTTAATCCTATAATCCTTGACTCAAAATTTATTTTCCTTTCTTACAAGGAAATACAATTTGGTGAAAATATAGATAAAAATGTACATGCGTGAGTGTGAATTACACATCTTGCTATGCTTGAAATGTAGTGGGCCAGACCAGCTTCCGAATTTACATCCTTAAACATATTCCTACATATACTTTTTTTTTTTTTAATGGTAGAGTATAAAGGATAATAGAACATTGCATTTTACACCTTCTATGTCCTATAATTTTTTTTTTTTTACGCCAATAACTAAAATTTAAAATTAATATTTATAATTTTGGTCTTCGTTTAAATCACCTCCCCCTTGTTCAATTTTAGCAATTAACCAACTCAAGCGAATACGCAAGAAGATCTATAAATACCAAATTTGGTCGTTAAAAACCTTAAATCTGTGTCCTGTGGAGAGTTTACAATCACACACATATGCACAGACACACGCTCACACAATCTTGTTATACAAAATTGTGTATTAATATGCATCTCAGTTTGGCTTCCTTACTTCCTTGATTAAAAAACAAAACAACAGTAGAGCTCTTTTTTTTTCAAATAAATATTTATATAATAACTAATTAAATAGAAACTAAAATTGACTTAAATGCATAAATACAGTTTTGAAAATTTGAAACAGCCTTGAGGAACTCAGAAAAATAGATCAGGTGTGGGAATCCCTTTAATTACAATTACGTAAAAATTACAATAATAAAATCCGTAATCCAGAAGTAGCGTAAACTAAGCAGCCTGCCCATGTTTTAATTCAAATCAACAGAACATTTTAGAAGAAGGGTAGATCAGTTTTATTTTTAAATTCGAGATTGGCAATTTAAAAAAAAAATAGAATAATCTAACTATTTAATTAAACTTGAACATTAGACACAATAGTTATGGCATGGTAAGAGGAAGTAAAATGATATTGGAATCTCAAAATATATTTATCGATTACATTATTTATATATGAGTTTGATTCTAGTCTAGTTTCTATGAGTGAATGGTTTTTTTTTTTTTTTTTTTTTTTTTTTTTTTTGCAAAAAAATGTATTTTCATTTGAATAGTTTTTCTAAGAAATAAAATAAAATAAAAAAGCTACGAAAAATAAAATTGAAATGACACTGAAGAGGGTCTAGCGGTATATGGGACGGATATTGACAGAGTCGACATCTATGGGCGAAGCTTTGAACTAACACTTGGCGCCCTCAACAAGATGAAGTCAGTGTAGAACGCTATCTTCAACTGACATCTATCGCACTTTTCTGACTCTAAACCTTTAACTTAAGCAATTTAAATGAGTGACTATCCTTATTCCCAAGAGCATTATTACATTAGTTTTCTAATGTCTAATTAAGTATTTTCAAAAGGGTTACTGAGATTTTGTAAACAATATACTTACAATTATGACATTATTATCGTTCAAAAATATAATCATTTTTATTTAAGCTAATCGTGGCTATTTAAGATTATTTTATAATTGATATTATTATTCATTACGTCATTTATAAAATTTCTTAAAACTTTGTTTTTTTTATTTATAATTATAACTAAAATGTAATAAAACACAATGATGGCTTTAAAATATTTAAATACTATTTATTGTTATTATTTATTTAACTAACAATATAGTAGTTTTAAAGTCCTTAACAATATGTCACTGTTATAATTCTGAAATAAAATTTTAGTTTATTAAACTAACAATAGATTTATATTACTTAAAAGTCAATCAAAAAACGAATCTACGAAGACATTCCGAAGAAGTTTTATTAAATAAACTGTACAAAATAAATAGTTTTTAAAGGAAATTTGTATTAAAATGTTAATATTGAAATAGAAAAAAGTTCCTTAAAAACAAAAGTGGATTGCCAAAAAACTAAATGCTATCTTCTATTTTATTTCTATGAAGAAGGTTATTTATTTGTAAAAAAAACTGAAACTAACAAAAGACATATATTCTAATTTTCCACAATCAAGTATTAACATTGGAATTCAACCTAAGATTAGCTCAATTAGAAGGATGCCTGTGTATCGAGACAATTCATTCAGCTGTTTAAATTAGGCTCTATATGGGAAGACATACTTCTTGCGAAGCTAAGCGACTCGCACAACCATTAATGGTTGTCATGGGGCCGATAATGGATGTGATCTCCGCCATAATCCTGACGGTACACCGCCGGAACCAGACAGTACAATAAGAGGTTTATTGGGACTGGCTAAGTAATGGGCAGACCACTGGAGACAAAAGGTGGTGCATACCTTCTTTGCGTATTAAGGGTTGGGGGGAGGGGGTCGTAATTATAGACAAATAATAGGAGAATGGCTTATCTCCCAGGACCCGAAGGGCATAATATCATGCCGGGATATAACCTCCTCCTAAGCACAAGTGTTTGCTAGTCTAGATGGAATTATTCCGAACAAACCTAAAAAATATAAATAAAATGTTTATAAATATTTATCTTCCGGGCTTGACCATATAGTAAAGTTATTTTTTACCGAGCTTTCACATTTTATGTGATAGCTTCTTCAAGGCTGAAAGAAGAATACAAAAAATGTGTTCATCGGTTACTTATATAATTGTGGCATAGCCAGTCGACTTTTACAATATGACTGTAAGCCCATGATGCATAATCATCATAAATCAATCAAATTCCATAGCATCATTATATATTTGTTCATTTATGACAAGGGACTCGTTGAGTTTGTAAAATATTTGCAACTACTAAACCGAATAAATGTATCTGATCAAATTTCGTATTGCAGATATTCCCCAATTCTGATGATCTGTTTTTTCTCATAGACGAAAGAAACATTTTGCTGTGTTTTTTTATTATAACCATCTGATTTATTTGAGAAAAAGAAAAATCCCCCCCCCCCCCCACCAATGCCATGACCCGATGTGACCTAAATGACTCTTGTGTCTGGAAGAAATTAGAATAATTTCACGAAAACGCCGTCATGAAATTCTCAGGGAGTTATCTAAAATACCTAAGAATGTATTCAAAAGGTTATACTATGTTTACTAGTTCAATAAACATCTTCCATCTTATCAGATATGTTTACGGCCTCTACAAGACCATCCCAGGAATCTTATGACCATGCACTAAGACCTCTGCAATACTTGCAACAGCTCCCTCTCTAATTACGTTTGGACTCACTAATATTTATTAGAATATAACACCAAAATCAATAAAATATATTTATTTTAATTATCTTCCCAATGCTTGAGATTTCTTAAATAAACATCAATATAAATTTCCTTAACTGATAATTAGGCAAAATAGAAGCACATGTTCTTATCTTAAAAGGAAGTAATATATACATTTAATTGTAAATAATCGTAAGGATATTTTCTAAAACATTTTATAACTCTTATACAAATTATATTACTTGTTATTATTATTACAATTGTAGGCACTTATAGGATATATAGGAAAGAAAAGGGACACAATATTGGTGAACCATTTTGCTAAAAACGACCTAGAAACACTTTTATGGTGTTTCGGAAAGGTACAGTGGTATTCTCGAATTGGTATTTTTTTGCAGTACTGATTTACCTCAATTCTTGATAAAAGTAACATGGGAGTAACAAAAAAAGTTTTGTCAAAAATAAAAACCTATCCCTATTTCTACCATATTTTCTAGATGCACATAAAACGGGGTAAAAAAACATTAATTCAAATCATCAGCCACATTTAGCATGCTAAAATATCCAAAAAATTTAATGATTGAAAACACAGCCTACCACTGACCTTAGTACAATAATATTATTCATATATAATTTAATGCTTATGTAAATTAAGTGGCTCTGAACATGCATTACACATTAGTAAAAATAAGAAAATATAATAATATATAAAGGCTTCCATGATTTCAGTATTATATGATGACTCACCACCATCTCATTGTTCAATAGTCTTAGGCATAAGAATTTCTATTTATTAGTTAAATTAATCTTGGTCATTACTGACAGTAATTAGGGACTAAGCAAAGGGCATTTTCTCCAGATCTACTTAGTTCATTATGCTAAATGGTTTTAATTCTATATGGTTTACTTCTCTACCTAAGGCGATAATCTGAAGGACTCCGTACGCTGGGAAAATTCAATGATTTCATAGATAAAATGTTGACGGGTGGCTGTATTGGAAGAAGTGCCCTCGAAATTAGTCCCATGGCACGACTTGTCTTGCAGTACAAACATAAGGAAGGGAGTCTTTCAGGGAGACGTGTTCAATATCCCGAAAGGCATTTTCAGTTTTCCCACGTCCATCCTGTCCGAAGGCTCTTAATGGGCCCGGAGTCGTGGAGTCTGCCCGCCGAAAACCCAGAACCATCATGGGAAGGGACGGGTGGACGGCTCGCCTCCGTTCTGGGTTGACAAGAAGGCAACGCTCACACGAAAACGGGGATTTTCGACATAGGGAGGCAAACAGACAGCAAGCGTGGTCGTGCGTCCCTTATTAATGCAGCTGACGAGACGTCTCACACAGGCACACCTACGATCCTACACCCATCATAACGCCTTCACGAGTCTCGCGGCCCAACTCACGAGATCTCTCACGTCCTACAAGCCAGAAGAGCTTTCCTTTCAATTACCCCATACGTTGTCTTCCCTACGTTCTGTTTCCTACGTTGTCTTCCTCAGCTGGTAAACTCAAATTAATATCAAGCTGTGAAAGAGCGCTCGTGCGTGCTTTGTCTTTGTTCCCCTCTACACCCCCCCTCCAATTTCCTCCCGTCCATAGTCGTGCCTTTCATTTCCTCTCCACAAACTTTTTTTTTTTTTAATACTTTTTATTCGGCCGTCTAAATTAATATCAGTACCTGGTTAGGTCTTGATTTTTAACAAACAAAAAACTACGTAGGCCGTTGTAGAGAGTTATAATTTCACACATCTTTCAAATCGGACAAGGAATGTTTCTGGATATATCCTAACTAGATACGCTGGGAGAACGCATTTCATCTTAATCACAAAGGCTGATATTCGTTACTCATAACGTTCGCCTTCAGAACTGAACAACCATTTTAATAACTATATCTTTAAAATATTTTGAATCTGAACTTGAAGTTCATTTTAGAAATTATTACCCTCCCCCCCTCCTCCCAAAAAATCAAAAGCCTCATAAGTAAAAATTGGGTACGTTCCATAAAAAATAGCTGTATCTCAAGCAACGTAGAACGTGCCGTCTATGCTGGTGCTGTCTGGAGGTTCGGAATCAATACAATCCTTTCCGGGCTCCAATCCCTCAATTTATTCATTTAATAATTTTAATCCTTATTGTATAACAATAAATATCATCAAAAATTATAATAAATGTCCAGATCAATTATTTTAAGAGCCTTTATTTATCAAAAGACACATAGTCACAAAGAGTATTATTACCACTACAAAATTTTGGAAAAATTTGGTTTCGTATCAAATTGGATGGCATATTTCGCTCAAGTTAATACAGTACACCCTCTAGTAGCATTGGTAGAAGATTGCAAAAGAGTTCTCCAACTCCAAGAAGCCCCATTGTATGCTGATCAGGAAATAAATCAATCTGTATAATTAAAAAAAAAAAAAAAAAAAAAACTTGAATGGCGACAAGAGGAAGAAAACAAGGCACACAGTTAAGAAGCGCTATTATTGTTTTGACAATTACAAATTGAAATTTAAATATATCAACTATTTTAATTTGTTCTGACGCCTGTTTCAAGGTAAAGAGTTATCTGACTATAACAATCATAAGTGACGAGGAGTGTGTTTAATGTAATGGTCCTATTCTGTTTGCCACACGTCATTAAAGTCGATTATTTGTTGTGTGCTCTGTGCACAGTCGAGGAGAATTCCTCACGCACTTTTACTTCCATGTTTAATACCGCCAAAAAGTTAGCGCTACGAGAAACCAACACTACTCAGGTAAATTAAGTTTCAAACCCTTCTAGCAGGATATTGCTCAGGCCGACGTAGTGAGTCTTGAATGACATTTTGAATTCTTTTTGTATACTTTTGTATAGAAAAGTTAGTTTGGGTGTTTATACAGAATGACATCCTTCCTTAAGTTAAAGGAAGATCTAGAGGTAGACCAAGGATGAAATGGAATGGGAGGAAAGGAGAGTAATTACCACCAGAGAGCTTTTCTACAGCTGAAAACTTAACTATATCTTTAGGAAGTATCATTCATCTGATTGATTGAAATTTTTTTTTAATATACATATTGTCTTATACAATTTATGCTTCTATTTTACATTTGAGCAGAAGAGGAGAGTATAACGATTGTAGGCTTTCACTGATCTGTAAAATCCAGAAAATACCAAGAGGGTGATAAAACAATTAGGAAGGTGAGAGCAATTTTCCGCTCTGAGCGGAGCAAATGGGGCGCATCCAAGGGGGCGCTGTCCACGACTGAATAGAAAGGATCTGAATCGTAACGCGCCTATAGGGGTGTGTGTGTGTGTGTCTAGGGCAGACAATGAGTCAGCTGAGGGCAGTCGAGCGGGAAAACGGAGAGGAGGTTACCGCAAGAAGAGCCCGGCGTACGATGGAGGGGGGGGGGTACACCCCCGCAACCTTGGCACGCCACTTTCCCGGGAAACTCTGAGAGGGATGTTTGGCAACGGGCCCTGCCACCGTGAAGGTCCATCTGATAGCCGTCCTGACTCTACCAATGGAAACGGACGCTTTGCCTGACTTATGTGTGCAGACCTGGATTTCTCCTAGATATCAACTACCCTTAAGATAGAGCGATAAAGCGACCCCTGGTGGAAAATCAGCTACTCCCAAAATTACTTCATTTGTTCAAGAACAAAATAAAGTCACACTCTAACAAAGTTGGGATATGAAGATTTCTTATGTGCATTGGATCACATAAAAATGTATAGTAAAATCATAATCAATGAGTAAAACTATTTTGATAATTTGGAAAAACTGATCTTACTCGTATTTTCTGGAAGAAAAAACAATTTTGAAGGAATATATCATCAATAAACATGTTTAATATAAATTACACACAATTAATACATTCAGAATTTAATCAAATTAAATTTAAAAGGTTATTTTCACTACCAATGAATATAGAACTGTCATACTTTCTATTATCTGTCTTCATTGGTTTCTGCAAACCATCCTCCGTTGGCGAGCGCTTTCGGACATTGTCCATCTTCTTGACCGAATACAAGTGTTCACTGTCACTGTCTGTATTCGGTTGAATACCATCGCCAACGGAGGATAATTTGCAGAAGCCAATGAAGACGGATAATAGAACGTATGATAAATTAAATTTATTTATCAAATTTTCAAAATTTAATTTAGGGACATTCAGACCATCGTCTAACTTCTATATGTCCCTAGATTGATGGCCTCCTCAGACCAATTGACCCTTTTGTAGCTCTCAATAAAGCCCACAATGGCAGAATCTGTTATGAGGACATCTTTAGCTTCAGTTAGCCCTCTGAATTGAACTTTTAATAATCCATTTAAGGATTTTAGGATGAAGTTTATTGACCTTACCAAATTATTTTCCTCCTTTGGTAACAAGGAAAATGATTTAGTCAAGTGATAAGAATCACTGATACGGGAGACACTGAACCCTACTTAGTCTGATCCCCCTCGCTGAAGAGTACGGACCTTGAAGACGTAACTTTTTCCAGCGCGCCTGAAAAATCGTATTACAGGTCTTAATTACCAGGTTTTAGACCATGTAACACTAACCCAGATCGTGTCGTAATTTTAACAAAGGTCGGGCCATTGAAATTAGTCCGCTGGCTGGCTCAACTGAACTTATAAGAAAGAAAACAAAATTTAAACTTAATAGTATTCGTTGATTAAATTGGTTAGTAAAATTATAAATAAACTACTGAAATGTCGACGGGCGGAGAGTTTCGTAAGAATGGTGTGTGGTAATAATTCCCTACGCATTCTACACTGTACTTGTAGAAAATCTTTTTTATCTATCAGAGTTAATTAAAGACGGAAAGAGAGCAATGGCGTTGGTTGGGTATGGGATCTCGCGCACTCGATACAACATCAAACTCCATCCAGGTAAGGCTTCATCGAGAAGTTTTCTTAGGGCTATTGGTGCTAAAATAGAGTGGTAGCCTTTAGAAATCCAGTTCTAGCAATACAAGGAAACATTTGCTATAACAATAACATATTTTAACAAAAACAACATTTTGTTCTCGTGATTTATAATTTTTTTAGTAAAATTAAAATGAATAAGGTGCGGAAATCCTAAATTCATACTTAATGACGGCACATAAGCATTATTATTCAAAATGTGTATTTAATTTATTTTCTAATTTTCTTTTTATTGCCCAGCCTAATTTAGCTGTGATAATTCCATTTAAAGGTTTTAATCCAAACAACCAGCAATAAAAAATTTAAATGTTACTGAGTACTGAAAATTAATGACGTACAACAAATAATGGTGTTAATGCTCATTGAATTTTTTTTTTACCTGCATTTTAACCCCTTAGAGTGATGGAGGAAAGAACTATCTACTGGTAGCTACCCTATTATAAACACCCATGGCACTATTATTATTATTATTTATAAAAGATTTCCCAGGAGGGGACTCGAACTCTCAAAACCTGATTTCAAGAGTACCGTACAGACCCCCTCGGCTAATATAGCGCCCTAGAGTCCATAGAGTCAACTCTGCATATTTGAACACTCCATAAAATAAATTTAACTGGATGATTCTGTCCCAAAAATCAAACTCTTTTAGAAAAGACAAGAAGATATAAAAGTCGATTGAACAAGAAAGTAGAAAGAGTATTTAAAGTTACAAGGAAATCCTTGACTCCTTTATTTCATGATTGAATTATAAATCTTTAAGATTTATATAATTATGAAATTCATATGAATTATAAACACATTATATAATTGAAATTTGTTTACAATTTATTCAGAAAATCGGCATTAAAGTTGTTTTGTAGGAAGCATGTTTTCAGTGAATCATTCCAAACCAGTTCTACCAAAGTTCAAGACTCATTAGGACTGATCTACTCTACGTTCTTCACGAACGAGACTATAAGGGTTGAAAAAAAAAAAAAATTTTTTTTGAAAACACGTTTCACGTTGCGTTAATAACGTTGGGACGCTAGTGCGCCGCGTGGTCTAATGCCCAGCCGTCCGATTCGTATATCACACACATAGCTGGGAGGGCGTAGGCGGGCCCTCGAGTATTTCGGCATACGAGTAAATCAATTGACTTGATTTATCCCAATCCTCGCGTGGAAGTTGTGGGGTTATTAGGCTATAGTTATGGCGCACCGGGGTGAGTTACAGGGGTCTCGCCATTAGGGGGAAGGTGATCTTCTCACTCTGTTTGTTTAGTCCGAAGCATCTTGAGGAAGATTTAGTGGGGGGGTGTTGCCCTCTCCTCAGATCGTGTTCCGGCACCACTAACACCCCGGCCGGGTTTTAACCTCCCTCTCTTCTACTTCCAGGCACTGCCTTATCCCTCCTTATTGACGCACCTGTTTCTGCCACACACGAATTTCTGCAGCAGGAGATGCAAGGGTAAAAATATCTCTGATCCTTCAAAGATTCTTAAATCATTCCCACTGAAATTTCCCTAGCATTTTAGCGTAATTATTTATTCTATTAAAACTTTAAGAGAAATAAAATATTTTTTTATGCTTCATGTAATTTTCAATTTTTCAACTTTGTGTGAAAATTCTATGCTCATTTTTGCAAATAGAAATTACATATTTACGATTATTATTAATCAATAATAATATATTTTTTGTATAAAATGTTTGTATAAAAACAAAAGCTAATGTACGTAATTTTTAAGTGACAATTAATTATTTGTTATTTACCATTGAAGAGTTATCCATTATTTTTGGATTTTATCATGTAGTTTATTGGTGTTAATAAAACATTAAAATTTTTTATTATAATATTGTAAATTTACCAGAGTTCTGATTTATTTTTTTAATTACCAGAAAGGCGGAATTTAAAAAAAAGGAACAAATAAGAGGTTATAAATAAAAATTGAATTAGGCATTACAGGTAATTAATTACACTTGTAGATATACATACATTCAATTTGGTCCTAATCCTTTCTATGACACTACTTCTCCTGTAATGAAAATTAGACGATAGCTGAGCAAGGATATATGACATCAACAACAAAACATATGGCTGTGGCACGTTAATATTGCCACGTCTTTGAAATGACGCATTTTTTCCTCTATATTAATAATTCGATTTATAATGTATATTTAATTATTTATTATTTCAAAATTAATTGGCGCGCAAATTCATATTTAAACAAATAGAATAAAATATATAGCAAAAATAGCATCTATTTTATTGTATTGGATTTTCGAAACCATGGATTGACTTGAAAGTGTTTATATATATATATATCTCAAGCGAATACGCAAGA
>KZ806868.1:128892-141930 GCA_000696205.2 Oncopeltus fasciatus
CCAGATCTTTCTGCTAAATAATTTGAAATTATTTATATATTATCAAAATAATTCAAGTATTAAATAGCAAAAGTTTAAGTCAAACAAATACATATAATTTTTAAGTATTCACTATGAACAAAAATTATTTAATAATGCTAACTTACAAAATAATTAATAAATAAGTTACAGGAGGCAGAAATGTACATAACAATAAAAATTCACATTAAACTAATTCTCTAGTTGCTTCCCTAAAGACGACCTTAAAGGAAAATGGTGTAAATGGGTACCCTTGCCCAACATAGAACTTTGTTTGAAATTCCATCCTGAAAACAAAATAAAATGGTGAGAGGAATTTGTGATGTGGATATATCTCGTGGTTTCATTCCAACTGGTCATTTCACTTATGAGAAAGACTAACATCTGACAAAAAAAAAAACCATATGGTGCCATATGTGGTTAAAGTAAAAATATTTTCTTTTTCACTCCTACATTTAAAAAACAAAAATAACTATTCGTATTTATACTTTTATATGGCTTTGCTCTTCACAGTTACAATAAACTTGAGAACTATGAGAACAAAAATGTTGCTTCCAAAGCAATGGGATAGAATAGAATATTTATTTCCAAAAGTCAAAATCTATATTAGAATTAGGAACTGTCGTGTAGTATATGTTATTTATCTGTAATGCAACACTATTTCATTGAAAGAGTAAAACCCACATACATAATACTGGTACATATAACATATATAATAGAATATCATATTACCCAATATACAAAATAACACTTACAGGGCATAACTTATAACAATACATAACATAAATATCACACACTTATATAAAGCTGAAGAAATTAGTCAGGATTTCAGCCAGAATCAGAAAAATAAAATGCTCCAAAATTACTGGGGTATTATCTTATTATTGCCATCGTTTCAACTTAATATCTTTAATTCAATAGAGAATTTACTGAGACAATTTACTGACTTAAAAAAAAAGTAGTATTAATGATTAATTTTGAAACAATAATTGGTTTTCAGTAATTTGTAGTTTTGTAGTGAATACTTCTGGAAAAGGAAGATTATCTGATCTTATAAATTAGTAATGTATATGCTAATAATATTGGTTGCTTAGATGTCCTTTGAATAATTAATTTTTGATTCGATAAATTAAGGCATTAAAACAATGAATTAGTTACTTTATGACATGCAATCGAAACTTATTTATATTTTAGTGAATAGACAAGTTTTTGATAGATGTTGTTTATTGTCATTTTAGATATTTTTACTATCATTCTTTGTTTAGTTATAAATTGTTTATTAATGTAGGTTAGCAGGATTATAGTTAGTGAAATCATTTTTTTTTTTAATTTACAGTGTCTTCCAATAAAAGGAATTGGGATTATTTCATTTCCTTGGGATATAAAGTGTGTTTCTAATTCAGTTGATGTTTCATTTTCATTATATTGTAATGAAATAGATTAATCATTGGGTGATATGTGGCCTCGGAATGGTTGTAATAGCAGCACCTCTTGTGACTGTAATTTTTCTATAATAACCAAGGAGTTTTAAAATTGCATCAAGAGCTTTGACAGTTTTTTGGTTTTGGATATTTTTCAATGGCTGTTAATATTTATCTGTCAGATCTTGTATCGTCGTTTGAAAAGTGATGTCCTAAATGAGTCACTTTCTTTCTATAAAATTCAATTTTGTCAAGTCGAATATATATAGTCCCTCTGGGTCTCTGAAATTCCTGTCTTAATTTTTGTAATATGTTAAGCCTCTTTCATGTTTATCAGCTTTCAAAATGTCCTGTATCACTTTTAAAGACCAAAACATATTTTGAGATCGAGGATTTGGGAAAAAATCATTCATGTTTAGGAATGCAGTTCTCTCATTGCCGAAATGAGGACAAGCTACCCCAAGTTAGTACCAAGCTCTTATGCTACTTTTCTAAATTTACATTCTATTGCTGGAACGCACCCGAAGAAATTCATAAATTTATTGATACACACATACGCACAGCAATATATATATATATATATATATATATATATATAATGAAACACTCGCGTATGCGATATATACTAATCAAAAACAGGTGGGATAAAAAGTGCAGTGCTCACACAAAAAGAAAAAATTACAATCTTTTTGTGTGTGAACTGTACTACTCTATCCCACCTGTTCTTGATTAGTATATATCTGTCTGTACGCGTACTTGTACAAAACACGCTCTAGCGTCCGCAATCTTTAAATTAATAAGCCTTTTCTTTCCGTACAAAATGTAATTATATAACATTGTTATCTAATAAAATACAAAAAACGCACATTACGAAAGAAAGAAAAATATAATTTGTATAATTAAGAGTGTTCGGGGGATGTTAAACTATTAAATCAAAAAATGGGATTTAGGGATATCATTGAAAGCCCTTAACATTATTTATTTTTGGTTTAAATCGAATGATATGTTATGAGGGGAGGAGGTAGAAGGAGACAAAAAATTATAATTTCAATATCTTCGTTGTTATTTGAGATTAGGAAAGAGTTGGTACAATATAATATGTAAAATATAGTTTTCTAACTGTTATGTTGCGTATTTAGGAAGCAATTTACAAATATAGCAAGGATGGGTGAGCGCTACCCATTCTCTACCCGTTCTCTACGGCTGTTAAATTAAATTTCGTTATTTAATCGAATTTATAGCCATGTTTGAGGATCAAGAGAAATCTGGTTATGTCACGCAGATCCTGTGTGACTGACTTATTGTGTGGCTAATGTTTTTTTTTTCCTTCCTCTAATAAATTATTTTTATAAAGAAAAACTTTCCTAACATAATTCATTATCATGTATGCATAAATTTATAGATAATTGATGTTTCAAAGTAAATTTTATATACAGCAAATCACTAAAAGAAGAAAAAAAAAAGAAGTACCCCTGGTGGGACTCGAACCCACAATCCCCGGTTTAGGAGACCGATGCCTTATCCATTAGGCCACAGGGGCGGTGATGACTGGGGGCTAATTTTGATAAATAAACAACATCATTATTAAGTGTTTAATTACTAATTAAAAATACGATTTTAAATTTCATATCATTTTCTAAATTTATTTTGAATCGTTTTCTTAAAATATTTTTTGGTTAGTTATTATTTTAAAAAGAATTTATATACTTGCAGGGAGGTTTGTTAGTAACTTTATTTAAGTAAGTCCTATATATAGTAGGGTCAATAAAATTTGAACATTTTTTATGAACAATTTTGATTGATAAAGAAAGAAATCTGATGAAGAATAAGATAGAAATCATTCATTTTTTCACCATAATTGAGCCAGATGAAAGCCACTTCTTATAAATATGAAATAAGACAAAGCACGTATGAAGATATGAATTTACTTATTCAAGTACTGAAAGTAAATTTTTACTTTGTTAATATTCAATACATTTTTATGATTTCATTTAATGCAATTGAAATAAAGTTATCAGATTTACTATTTACTGTTAAGTGATTATGTCTTGTATTTATTATTTTTTAATATAATATAAAGTTTGCATAATTTGTTACCAATTTAAACTAGTTTATTGTGTGACATAAGCAAACTATTCTCATATGTATAATAATGATTATAAATAAATATGGATGTTTCAGAATACAATTTCGCAGTGTTTAAATTATTAAAAAAACTTTGTTGGATTTCCCCAAATAAAATTCTTACAATCTAATTGTACTTAGTGTCATTAAAAAAATAATAATTAAGATGTAGCTTTCTTTGGTATTTTTAATTTTTATAAATCATTATTTATAAATCTTATCTGACTTCAAAGTAGGTCTGATCTCTTTTTTCAACATCTAAACTGAAATCAGATCAGGAAAACTGGCTAAACCATTATGCTTACTATTCTAAAATTTAATATGAAAATTTATACTTCTTTCTAAAAGCTTTTGGCGGACTTTTGGTAATAAAATCAAGATATTTATGGTAGAAACAACTTATGAAAATTTCTAATAAAAACCAGAATCAATTATAATGATAATCAGTTCATCAATTATAGTAGGTGAAGTTAAAAACTACGATCTGCCCAAGGGTTGGCTCAAGTCTGTTCATTTCCGGAGGTGTCTGACTGACTTTTGTTATCACTGGCAACTGTGTTGATTTTTCTAACTGATTATGCTGGTTTCTAATTTTGACTTAGAATATATCTTTCTTCCCTATTAATGTTTTTTATTTTATTTTATATATACTTTGTGGCTTCCCTAATTGTTCTGTGGTTATGATTATTCTCTTTAGCTAGGATAGTGGTGTTAGGTATCAGGTGGTAGGTGGTGTCTATCAATTGATCTACTAATGCTGACTTTCCTATGCGTCCATGATTTATGTTGAAAATTTACTTATTCAAGATATGTTCCTTGAGCCTGTGTCTATAGTTCAGCCAGTTTCTCCAATATATAATTTCCCACATGAGCACAAAATATCTCATTTTACTTTTAGCCTATGAAGTGCAAAAGCTCAGAAGTATTTATGAATATTCCTGGAGTCCGTGGAAGTATGCATAAAATAAGATTTATGTGTAAAATGTGCATTCTTAATGCAAAAAAACTGACTTTTAATAGGTCAAAATCAAAATCACTTTGGGGGTGATGCAATCTGCTTGGTTGGTTAGGCCAGAAAAACATCACTATACATTAAAGTAATTAACTGTGTAACAGGGATTTCAATTATTAAAACTAGTTTTATAAGAGCTATTCTCAAATGGAGTTTAAATCATAAATATGATTTAGTAAAAATGAAAAATGAAAGACTAAAAACGAGACAGGCCAAAGACAGTGATTCATTTTTTATGATTTATATTTATATTAATTTATAATGATATTTATATTTTATGATCTGAAAGCATTTAAATTCATATAATAGTAACAGAGTTGTAAATTTCCTCATCGTAGCAAATGCTTAATGTCTGGAAACAGAAAATGATGCTTTTGGCTCTAAAGACAATTGGGGACTCTTATCTATTATAATCAGGAGCTCTTTGTTTTGTACAAGGATCCAGGTACATAATCATCTCCATCACAAAGGGTAGCCAAGAATTCTGTGGCTGGAGCATGCGAAAAGGATGGTGGAGCATATTTTAAAGAAGCTTATGCAGGGTAACCGAGATGGAGGATTACTTGGATTAGATCCAAGATAGAGAAAAGTGGCAATGAATAGAGACAAATGGCAGAGAATAGTGAAAATGGTCAAGATTCTACAAGGACTATATTTTTTTCCAAATAAAGGCCCTAATCTTTGATTCGGTAAATTAATATTTAATAATTTGAAATTATTTATATATTATCAAAATAATTCAAGTATTAAATAGCAAAAGTTTAAGTCAAACAAATACATATAATTTTTAAGTATTCACTATGAACAAAAATTATTTAATAATGCTAACTTACAAAATAATTAATAAATAAGTTACAGGAGGCAGAAATGTACATAACAATAAAAATTCACATTAAACTAATTCTCTAGTTGCTTCCCTAAAGACGACCTTAAAGGAAAATGGTGTAAATGGGTACCCTTGCCCAACATAGAACTTTGTTTGAAATTCCATCCTGAAAACAAAATAAAATGGTGAGAGGAATTTGTGATGTGGATATATCTCGTGGTTTCATTCCAACTGGTCATTTCACTTATGAGAAAGACTAACATCTGACAAAAAAAAAAACCATATGGTGCCATATGTGGTTAAAGTAAAAATATTTTCTTTTTCACTCCTACATTTAAAAAACAAAAATAACTATTCGTATTTATACTTTTATATGGCTTTGCTCTTCACAGTTACAATAAACTTGAGAACTATGAGAACAAAAATGTTGCTTCCAAAGCAATGGGATAGAATAGAATATTTATTTCCAAAAGTCAAAATCTATATTAGAATTAGGAACTGTCGTGTAGTATATGTTATTTATCTGTAATGCAACACTATTTCATTGAAAGAGTAAAACCCACATACATAATACTGGTACATATAACATATATAATAGAATATCATATTACCCAATATACAAAATAACACTTACAGGGCATAACTTATAACAATACATAACATAAATATCACACACTTATATAAAGCTGAAGAAATTAGTCAGGATTTCAGCCAGAATCAGAAAAATAAAATGCTCCAAAATTACTGGGGTATTATCTTATTATTGCCANTGAGTATTTAACTCACTTGCTGTGGGCTTGTTCCTCGGTGAAATTCCTGGAAACTTTGTCCACGTCTTCAGGCTGGCTACATCTTTAACTGTGACCAGTTTGGTAACAGCTGAACACTTTTAATCACTTCAAAAGAAACAATTGCAGAGAGCTAACAAAACACGTCCTCTCTCTACAATGGCTGCTGTCGAACTCATCAGCTCAAATTAAATAGTAATAGTTGTTCATCCTTATTTTCATAAATCTTTAAATTAAATCTTTTTAAATATCTTTAATATTGAGCAGGACTAACAAGAAAATAAATCTATGATGACAAGGATAGTAGATTTAATGTGATTAAAATTACTTAAATATTTAAACATGAAGTCGAGATGTGCAGTACTTCCTGAAACTATGAATGAATACATTGATTTTAAGAACTTTCTAGATTACTATAATATTTTTCATCACCTTAAATTTTTTATTTAAAAATATTGTTTTATTTATAAAAATAATACAAGGGACCCATTCCGATAATTGTATTACGGAAGAAATAGTTAATTGTGAAAATTACTTCTCTTCTTTGCTGACCCTATATTATTAACGAAAATAATAAAATGAGCAAAATAAAAATTATCAAAATATGTAAAATATTTTAGACTCAACTAGTTTTCCCTCTTATACTGATGCCTCTTCAGAAGCAAACATTTTTACAGAAAAATACTTTGAAAAAAATAAAGAAATTAATAGTAATCATAGAAGAAAATAAACACCAAAGAAGTGTACAATTTGTCATAAACTATTACGTTACCAGTGGAGTCTGAGAGCGTGGAGGAAAGCAGAAAGTCCTTCCATTATTATAAGAATGGCAACAGTAAGAAGAGACCAGGCAAAGAAAGCAATTACTGTTACAATCCCTCCAATAAAACTGGGTAATTTAGAAGATAAATGTATAGAAATATTCCATACCATTATATCCAAAACATGAGTCAAATCTAAAAAACAAACATGAACTTCATCAGTATAGTAAATAGTAAATGTCAATGGAGAAACAATTGGTCATCAATATTGTACAATGAAACTTAATATTATAAAATTAAATTGTAGAAGAAAATTTACAAAACTCTAATTTTATAAATTTATTTTGGTAATATTAACAAATCCCTGTTAAAAAATTAATTTAAATAAAATTGAAGTACATGTAAAATGCTAGTGACACAAATTTATGGTTTCATGAATCATTTAAATTACTTAAATAATTCTGCCTGCAAATAGAAAATATTCAGATAGAAAGAGAAAAAAATGTTCTCCCAATTTGTAAATTTAAAAATATTAAAAAGACAAGAAAGGTTAGATTTTCTTTTTTTTTTTCCCCACTTTTATTAATTTAGTTCATAGTTAGGCAAAGAATGGATAAGATCATGGCTACACAATGATAATGAAATACATACACTTTGAGAGTAATGACACATGTTATGCCGACATAAAACTATTTAACTTACCTCCAACAACTATGACAAAGAACTACAGACTATGCACACAATCGCTTATAATAATAAGTTCAAACGAACCAATATAGTCAATCTGCTTAGAGAACAAATCATATAAAAAGCAAGATGATCTTTCAAAACCAAGATCCACAGTAACCAACACCTGTTGGTCATATATAAATTAAATTGGTCTTATGTATATTACCTAATATACATACATTTTTTTTTAAACTCTTCTTTTTAGAAAACATGGAAATTTACAAAACTAAAATATTGGACAATAGTATTATAAATGATCAGCTCAACACCCAGACACCATATTCTAACCCCTACTTTTAATGAGATTAAAAAAAAATTAAAACAACCAAATGACACACTGACAACCTCGCAAAAATTATAATAAATATTTTATGTAATGTTGGTTGACCGTTGATAATAAGGAGGAGGAGATTGTCAGGATCAGTCAGAGAAATCAATTACATTACATTATTTATATTATATTTTTAAAAAATCAGCAGATAATTGATAAAAGCATATTTTAATTTAGTTTATACTAATAAAATCTTCATAACAAATAGCCAAATATTTATAATTATTACTAAAAATATTCTAGCCTGTTCATTCAATAATGAATTTATGAAAATTCAACACCCCATCTAAGATGCCAGTAATAAATTTGATAATAACTTACTTGAGTGAGCTAAAGAAAGAGCCCATAGCCTAAGATAAGATGCTGTGTAGCTCACCGTCCCAAGTACAAATTCAATTGTATGTATTATCTGATGAATTACTAAATCTCCAGTACCAGTGTACTTTGGCTTCTGAAAACAATTTTATGGAAATATGAAAAGCTCTCGAGAAATTAATACAGCTAGCTAATCCTACTAATAAAAATAAATAGTATGGTACTTTGTGTGACTGAGTTTGCATATTGACCCAGTAATACATAACTTCAGAACAAGATAGAATAAAACTTGCTTTATTAAATGACATTTTTATCTAATACATATATTGTTATTTTTAAAGTGGTTCCACTTCTCATTCCTTTTATTCAGGAACTTATAAAATATTTATCAGCTAAATGAATGGAACTAATACATTCAAATGTTTGAGTTAAAATGCTTAATAATTTTCTTAAAATGTAATTTTTTTTATATTCTCCCTTATTTTATTTTATTCTTCTCTAGTTACATTGGAAATCCTGTGCTCTTTCTGTATTTTATGATAGAAAAAAGATATCTTACAAGAACAAGGTTTCAAAACCATTTTATAACTTTAAAAATTAATGTATCTATATTCATATAAAAATATGAATTATTTTAGCTCTTGCTTTACAAATTGCAAAAACTTATTGCAGGTTGCAGGATTAATTGAGAAGGCTTTCATTGATTCATTCTAGTTTGAAAACAAGATAGAAAAAAAAAATTTGGGAGTGTACTATCATACCTTCTATTATCCGTCTTCATTGGTTTCTGCAAACCATCATAGGAAAAACTGCTCAGCATAGGAAAAACTGCCTGTTGAATACAGACAGTGACAGTGTACACATGTATTCGGCCAAGAAGATGGACAATGTCCGAAATCGCTCGCCAAAAGAAGATGGTTTGCAGAAACCAATGAAGACGGATAATAGAAGGTATGATAGTTCTATATTCATTGGTGATGGAAATAACCTTTTAGATAATTTGAGAGTGCTTAATTATTTGAATAAATTTATTTAATATAAAAAAAATGAATTACCTTTTTTTTCTTGTTTTGTTCACTAACTAGCTTTTTCTCTCTTGACCCAGATTGAGAAGGTAATTTCTCGACAGGGGATGGCACTGGTTTTTGCATGTTTCTTTCTGGAGCAGGTATACCTTTACAGATGTAGTAAACAGGCTTTATAATGAGCATAACAGGAATGCATAATAAAGCAGCATAAAATAATAAAGCTTGAACTGCATCCTACAAAATTATGAGTTTTGTGTCACTTTGAATGTAAAATAATATTATAATTAAATACTTAATTTAATAGGACAACAAAGATTAAACTTGTCTAACTAAGGATTTATATCTATATTTTTTCCATAAAATTATGCTATGAAAATCCCTCATAAAAATATAATGCTCATCTAACAATTGGTGCCAAGACAGGGTTATTAAAAAATCTCTTAAATTTTTTATTGATCCTCCATATTAGAAAATCAAAAGAGCAAATTAGAATTGTTTAATATGTAATATACTTCTGAGGGCCATAAAACAAACAACATATATATATATATACAGAACTACCACAGAAAAAGTTCAGTCTAATTACCCCCAATTCTATTGTTTGAACTAAGAATGGTGAAGGGATGATTATGAATTTCTGAAGAGGATAAATGATAAAAATTTTGAATCAATTCAATAAATTTAACTTCTTGAACCTGAAAAACTTATATATAACAAAATACTCTAATACTTATCATTAATTCCTAGTGTCACAAAAAAAAAAAAATTTGTAGGAATCAGAGGGTAATAGTTGGTATGAGTTTGGCAGCTAAAGAAAGTTAGGTTTTCAAGTCTCACATGCACTATCCGATAATGTTTTTACCAGGTCATTCAGAAAGTTCTGTTGTTTTATAGTTCATGATTTTTATTTATATTCTAGAGCTTTTGTTGATCAATAAATTTATTGAACTGAGCTTTGACCCATGCAAATAAATGTTAATCCTTAATGGAAAGAGGGATTAATTTTAACCCCAGTCCTCTTTAAGCATTTGAAGCGACTAGTCAAAATGATTTCAGTTTTTTTTTCATTTTTAATGAATATAAATTTGTTTTAAAAGCAACTTTAGCTACCAAAAAAATATTATCTGTTTTTAAAAAGATGCCCTCTCTCTGAGCAGAAGGCACAATTTTGATTTTTCAAATTTAATGTAGGCAGCAAGACGACAAGACACTCATGGATGATAATAGCTTGGACCAGACAAAAGTTGGTTAAAAGAAAAAGTTTGAAGAATGAAATTAAATTCTCCAACCACTGACTGGAATCATCTCCATCAATTGGGAAAAGTGAAAAAGCTAGATAAGTGGATTCCTCATAAACTTACAGAAGCCACGGAAGTTAAGGTAAGCTACTTAATAACTAGATCTTCTTTAGCTCATCCTTTAAAAATAGAACCCCTTTTTAGACAGGATCATCATCTGCTATACGATGATTTTAGATGGTTATCAGCTTACCAGGACCAAAAAAAATTTCCAAAACCTGATCTCCATGCAAAAAATTGTTTTCTGAACAGCCAATAGTTCAGTGCATTTTGAGATTTTAAATCAAAGTCTATCACTGCTGAAATATACTCCACAATATTGGACCATTACCACTTGAAGCTAAAGCTTTTTAATTCCAGCTTAATTAATAGAAAAGTTTACTTCTCCAGGATATTGCTTGGCCGAATTGACCAAGGACTAATAAAAATATCAGGACTTTTTGATTTTATATCAGGCCTGGTAGATTTTACAATTCCAAATAGAAAATTTAAATTTTTATTTTTATTTTTTTTAAATTTAAAGTAGTAAACAGGAATTATATTGTAATTTGTTTATATAATACTACTAATTAATTAAAACAAGCATATAACAACAAATTGTTAATTTAGCCTATTAAAATTTAAAATGTCTAAGTAGGATATAGTGCGGCTGCCGGTAAAGATCGTATAGTAAGAAAGAGGAGATTAGAAATTTTAAGTTTAAGAGAAAGAGAAACGTGGGGGATTCGCAATGAAAACACTTTTTTCATTGACAATTGTCCCAGTAGTGTTTATGGTAGTAGCAGTAGGGTAGAGATAGAAATAGAAGTAAATATTTATTTTTATATAATTACCTGATTAGAGTACATCTTTTCATCACACCCTGGCAAATCCTCTGGTTGGCTAGATAACACCATGTTAACGAATGTTATTATTATTGAAGGAGCACAGAACGGACTTCTCTCAGAAGCTTAAATCATGAATAAATTTATTTATATTTTTTTCATTTACTTATCAACTCTTACCTAAGCAATAATTTATATTAATTCAGACAAAGGAGTTGTATTCATAGTTTCATAATATATAGGATTTATACAATCATGGTAATTTTATTTTATTTTTGAATTTTAACATTCATAATAAAAACTAAGAAAAAATTATAAGAAGCATGTACAGCTTTATTTTGTTTTAAAAATCCTGGCTGAGATAGAGCAACCAAAAATATAATATATATAATTTATTATCATAGACTATATAATAAAATTTAACATACCTTCAATATGACATAATGAAATATAAACTTAAACTGGTGAATATCTGAGAAATTAATATTTTTTATTCCTTTTCCATGCTCTAGTCTTGACCAAAAAGTATATAGCTTTTAATTTGAATAGTACCAGAAGCCAAAAAAAAATCCGTGAAATATACTTCTAAATCTCCCTCCTTCCCCCTCTATCGATTTCATCATATGGGTAGTATGCACCCATCTATCAATTAGCAAAAAAAAGCTAAAATACCGAATAAAAATTTCATATGCAAAAACAAGTACAAACTTATAATATACATATATGGGAATAACTTGGTTTCTATATTAGAAATAAGTTAAAATCGGTTCATGGGAACCTGAAAAGTTAAAACTATAGGGATTTAAAATTTTCTATGATTATTATAGCTAAAGTAAAGAAAAAATATTGATTTAGGCTTTACAAATGATTCTGAAATCTGATAAATAACTGGGCTCAGATCTCTCAATGCCAAACAATTTCATTAGTATGGGTTATTTGGGAATTCAAAAATAATGTGAACCACTTGTTTTAGTTGGTAATTATGATCAGAAGGTTGTTAAATTGTTGTTAAGCCATGTGGATGAGGTCTAAGCTTATAGTGTACTGTATTCAATGAACTCATTGTACTCTGTCAATTTAAAAAATATTCTAAAACTGAGAGAATGGTCTTATAAAGAATGGAGGAGAAGTATGTTCCCCTTACCATAAGACCACTTTGTGTGATTACGCCTGTTCATTAAGCTACATCTTTATCAGCATTATTTAATATTAACAGATTATAACTGATTTAATCTTTGAAAACATTATTTTTAACTATTCTCTCAAACCCACACAAGGCAATTTTATTTTATCTACATCTCCATCAATAAAATCACATGACAATTTGGGGGGGGGGGAGGGGGGTCTGTTTTATTTTTTTTAAATGGTTAGTGCGTTTAAAAATGCTAATGAAACAAATTCCAAGAAAATTCCAAGGAAGTCAGAGTCGATCAAACAAATAACAATATTAAATCCAAGAGAAAGTGAAAAGGATGAGGACCATAGAGCCTCCTAGCCTGCTGTGGGTGAGGTGGAGAGCTTACTCTCTCTCTCTCTCTCTCTCTCTCTCTATATATATATATA
>KZ806868.1:142467-154476 GCA_000696205.2 Oncopeltus fasciatus
GAAAATTCTTTATAACTTTTTACTGACAGTACATATTTTCAGTTTCTCCAAATATCAATTTTTAAAAAAATTATAAAATTAAATGCAAATAGCTTGATTTCTTTACAGAAAAAATGCAAGAAATAAAAAAATATAACTTTGTATTCAGTATTAATAGAAAACATATAATATAAATAAAGTAATACAAATAATTCTCTAAAGATTTGAAAACTTACGAAAGGTTGCACCATAACTTAGCCATTTAATAAAGATTAAGCACATAAAATAAGCAAATAAAGCTCCAAAAAATATTAAATGGGGGATAAATTCTGTGAAAATTGAAACATAATCCTTGAAATATCTGGAATAAAGAAACCATTAAGATTAGTGTCGCTCATTCTAGTATAAAAAAAATCATAAAATAAAATTACTTTACTATATGCATGTGAAGACGTTTTTTTTTTAATTTTTAAAGGCCTTTTTAAAGAACTTAATATTTATGATTAGGCTCACTAATAAAGATTCGTTTTACAATGATTTAAATAATCATGGTAAAACAATTCTAGAAGAACCCGACCCTTCTCCACTGAGCTAAGGCACATGAAGAATGTGTTAAAGAGGCTAACTTCTAGAGCAAAGAGCTCTTATTGCTGGAGTAACCCAGGTCCTCCAACACATCTGGCTGTCATGGTTCTCCCCACATTGGAGGCATCACATCCAGGTGTGTGCTGGCAGTTGCCATACTGCTGACATCCATGACATTAAATTATGTACAGGTTAGGAAGTAAGTAAGTATTGTTTACAAGCTTGAGAGGACAATGAGTGTAAATATTAAGAGTTAAGTTTTCTCTGGCCTGTCCGGGAAATATGAGTGCAGAAAGCGATCAACCATCGCAGTTACATTCGTAAATTACTTTCTTAAAAAACGTTTTTTGTAAAAGTGTTACAGAATTTAATCGTTATAATGTACATCATGAAATCTTAATTTTATTTCACATTCGAAACAGTTGATAATTTCAAATTGGAGTATAATTTTATTTTACAACGTTTATGTTACATAACATTTTTAAAATCGTTTATTAAGGATGACATTTACGAATCTAACCACGTTTGCTGTGCGTTTATCTTCTCTCCCGTCAGTTTAGAGCCAGGCTCAGAATCTTTCCTTTTATGGAAACGCCAACTTTATGTCTAAAGAATAACACATAGCTAGTTGTTTTTTGTTTTTTTTGCTTTTTTTTCAATATTACTTAATCTTGAACGTGGTAGAATAAAAATTTTTGACAATGAAAATCATAGGTTAGAGGTCTATGTGGGCGACCAACAACTAGGGCATCACACCCCTAAATAAAACTATATACTTACATCATGTTGAAAACACTCAGTGAAATACCAAACATCATATGAACTACTCCTAGTATAATAGACATTTTCATTTTCAAAGAATTAGTAATGCGAATTTCATTATCTGCTACCTGAAAATGAATGAATTTTTATTGAATTTACTTTTATTTATAATAGATATAAAAAGTCCAAGATAAGAATTTTTTATATCAATCTTATAGTTTGAATCTTGAAAAGATGTTTATGGCTTCCTTACTAATCAACACAGAATAGTATTTAGGCATCCTATTCTACATTTACAAATTTCTGCCAAGCTAAGCAGCACATGATAACAAAGTTATATCAGTTAATAAAATAATATTGTTATGACACCTTATTTATTTTTTTTTAAATAAAACTTTATTACTGATTACATTCTACACATTTTATGCAACTTGTAATGTGCTGGTTCATAGTAATAATAATAGTAAGATACAATATAAGTTAATATAATTTTTTTTTTGTATATTGGTTGGTAGTATTTTTTTTAGTGAATATATGATTGGTTCCATGTTGGATGGTTACAGTTATCAATAATTATAAGTTGAATTTTTAATTTATCTCCAGGTGGAGAGTTAAAGTATATCCTTAATANTATATATATCAGCTGCAAGTGTGTCATTTACTATTTACCTTTATTTGAACACTGCAATGTTACGAGCTTATTTTTTAATGCCCATCTTCAGTCATGCTATAATAAGGGATAATCAGTTGCTGTATTTTTATAATAATAATTCATTATTAGCAGTAAGCTTTGATATTTGATTATAAATAAGAGATATTATTACATATGTAGAAGTAATTATTTTATACGCCTGTAGCCTACAACAATATTTATTTATTTACTTGTATTAGTATGTACGCGTTCTAGTGTCTATAATTTTTAAAATAATAAAACGAAATTGGGTATTTGAGCTTCTTTTTCGAGTTCATTAAATGAATTCGTTAATAAATAAAAACATTCGATAGGAAGGTGGTTTTAGGGAGGGACCAAAATTTAAATTCTTAATACCTTCATTATTATTAGCGCGCTGAAAAAAATCGACTGCACAAGATACGTGTAAAATTTAATTTTATAATTTTTTTTTTGTATATTGGTTGGTAGTATTTTTTTTAGTGAATATATGATTGGTTCCATGTTGGATGGTTACAGTTATCAATAATTATAAGTTGAATTTTTAATTTATCTCCAGGTGGAGAGTTAAAGTATATCCTTAATACTTTCCCCAGGTGGTTCTCATACTTTTTAAAGTTATAACTCATATGTAATATAAGTTAATGTAAAAAAATAGACATAATATTTAAAAAGAAAAGAGAGAACTGTAATAAATAAATATTTAAATTAGCATGTATTTCGCTTGATGGAGAAGCTGCCCAATGACAGTACATGATGACTCCTAAATCACTATTTACAATATTTACAGTTGTTATTATAATTATTATAAAGTGTTGGCAATGAGATCACGCGGCTATTTCCTGTTCAGGTGACATTGGTAGGTTATCAGGATGGGTAATACTGGATAGAGTTTGGGCTAAAGGATTTGGATGCATGGAAAGGTCAGCCCAAGACCGACTGCGGGGATTGTCCGTCGAGTTTTTTTTTTACTGCTGCCTCATTTACAGTACATTGCTCTAGTTGACATTTTGCTATTATATTATCAGTCCGTTTGCTATGACGGTGTAGCTTGTGCTTTATACCAGCGAATAGTGACACTTTTACCCATATAGGTATGAGCCAAGGGTCAAAGTAAAAGCATAAACTATGGACTACTTATTATTACTCGTTCCACTTGATAATTTGGGAAAGAGAAATAATAAATAGTAACGGGTGAGGGGCATAACTGGCGAGAAACTCTACCCCTCCAGGCATGTGCGAGCTGTTTATATAGGCAGTGAATAGGATAGGGATAGTTCTAGAAAATTCTTTATAACTGCGGAGGTTGTGATTGGTCCAGGGCCTAGAGAAGGCTCTAAAGAGAGAATGTTAGGACTAGACAGTTCTCAGCGCAATCGAACATAATCATTTTGTCCAGGATCATAGCGATCCTTGTATAAAGATTATTTTATTTTTATTTTAAAAGTAAAATGTATAAGGTCCTCAGACTTTCCTCTTTATATTTCATCTCTCTTTTTTTTTTTAATTGTTTAATATTTTAATCGATTTTCTAAGTTATAATTTGTGTTGTTAATTAATTTTTGTAATTAGAATTTGTGTGGATATGGGCTTTTTGTACCTTCTCTAGTAAATGATTGAAAAATAATTCATCCTTACATTACTAATAAAAATAGAGTAGAACATATAATTCACCCTCCAAATGGGATCCAATCCAAAATAATAAGGTCCAGAGAAGCTTGTCTTGGGATCTAGAGTCATGTCATTTACCGAAGTGGATTTAAGCTCATTTATGATATCTGGTCCTATTTTCCACCTCGTTTCAAAAAATTTGAAATAATATCCAAAGAAATCATTGTATATGCAACCAGTATACAAAGCAAAAAGGCCCATAAGGACGATAATATACCTGCCTCCATAAATCATTTTGACTATCTGAAAAGGAAGAGAACCTTAAATAAACAAATAAAAATAAATAAAACAGGTCATTTACATTCCAATTCAAATAATTTGTGAGTATGACCCACCTAAACTTTAAAATCCCTTTGTCTTAAGAATATCGTTCTAAAATTAGAATAATTGCATACAGATGCTTCCTTTACTTCATATAAAAATGTAAACACAGTATAAGTTTTTGGATAAATTTTTATTAAGGTAGGATAACATAAAACCTCCTAATAATTAAACTTAATAATAATATTCAACTTGTCAAAAAAAAAAAATGTAATGAACATTTCACTCATTACAATGCCTCAAGGGAGGCACAACTCATACTCATGCCATTACATTTCAGCAATCTTCCTGGTAATATATCTGTTATATTAGAGTGACAGGATATAGATATCACCTCCTCAAAGACATTAAATAGTTTAAAGTAGATCATATAAGAAAACAAGATAAAATCAAATAAATTATGTAAACAGTTATGTAAGATTTGGTCTATTTTTTTTTCAAATATTCATCTGCCTGGGAAAACATTATAACTCATGACTTGATAATTTGGAAAGAGTAAAGGCTCGCAAATTCAGAGTAATAATTAATTATTTTATATTTTAATTTTTATAATTAATAAATGAATTTATGATTTAAGATTAAAACATTAAAAGATAAATATTCTTTCATTAATTTTAATTAACGTGGCTTTATTTTTTTACCAACAAATTTTATATATTATTACCATATAATGTGTATAATAAAAGATCTCTAGTTTTCTAATCAATCTAAATGTTTCATTTTTGTACATACAATATATAATTAGAATTTGTACAATATGTAATTATATATTACCTAAGTAATGCGTAAACTAAGAACGTCGCCCATGTTTCCTTACAGATTGACATAAATAAGAGTAAATATGACTAACAAGAGTAATGAGTGTAAAAGGTGAATGACTGGCTCTGGAATATTTAGGAGGTAAGAGTCAAACGTTTCTAGTTACATTCTTAAAAATCAAACTTGGTTAGCATTTACGAATAAATATTATAGAATAGTTTTTTTAAAAATTACATTTGGCACCTATTGAAGCCAATAAAAGTAACACTATTTATAATGAAAATACAACGTTTATAAATTTCCTCCAATTTCATCCAAAAATAGACCGAAATATAGGCAGCAAATTTTAACGATTTGCGTTAAATAGCTAACCTAATTTGTTTTCTATGTTTTAAAATAAATAACAAAAAAAAGGGGGGGGGATCATCCAACACCCAAAGTTACAGTCTAAAACTTTTCCTTTGTATAAGTTGAAAAAATAAAAACATTTGAAATTTAATTAGTAAAACCCATTATGATAAGTATCAAGTTAAAGCCATTTGATTATTTCATGACAAAAATAATTTAAAATAGACAAAAAAGTATAGTGTATTTTGTCGGTTTTTGGCTATTTTGTTACCTCTTGTCAAAATTTGGAGAATTTGCAACAATGCCGGCCTGCATTGCTAGGAAAATGATTTTCTAATGAATCAAAACGCTTAATCTATATAAAAATTTCCTGATAGTAAATCCAAATATTGCATAAGAACTCTAAAATAAGATTGGCTTAAGGCTCTTAAGTAAATGTTCCAGTAAATATATAAACATCCAAACTTCCTACAGCAGAAAAAATAAATAAAATTTATATACTCACCTCGTTATTTATTTTTTGAAGACGTTTCTCGTAACCTATCATCAAAATTCCAATTATAATTAAAATAAGAGCATGACCTGCATCACCGAACATAACAGCGAACAGGAATGGAAATGTGATGACAGTATACGGCACTAAAACATACATTTACATATATACAAGTGTGGCTTTTTCACAATCCAAGTGAAAGCTTGGTAGAACAAAACTTTCAATGATATATGAGAAGTAACTTCAAATATTAATTAGTTTTTTTTTGTTTTTTTTTTATTTAGAAATTACATCCTGCACTGAGTGCATCTTGCAATGTACTCTCAAAATATATAATAAATATGTACAAAAAAATAATAATGCACAATATAAATTGATATACATACACAACTTAAAAATAATAATAAATAAATAAAATTTAAATTAGCGTGTATTTTGCTTGGTGGAGAAGCTCCTAAATCACTATTTACAATTGTTTTTTTGTATTTTTTAATTGTTATTAGGAAGTGTTGGCAATAAGGAGGTGACGTGGTGGATTATCAGGATGGGTAATACTGAATAGAGTTTGGGCTAAAGGATTGGGATGCATGGAAAGATCAGAGTGGAATTTATTAAAACGGGTTGTGATAAAATTAGAGTCTAACTTATTTTTCATATATTAAACCCTTATGTAATAAACAATAAACACACAATTTGGGTGTGTGGACCAATAACAAAATTGTATTTTATGTTCAGGAGACCATACAATATGTATAAATGTCGAATACCACTTTGCCATTTACTGGCTGATTTCTTTAACTTTTTAACTTTCCTCTCATAAAAGGCAGACTAAGAAAAACAAAAAGGTCATAACGCAGGAGTCGCGTAAACTAACATATTTGATATGTTTCAAAAGATGAGACTTTCAGTAACATATTCGATGAAGGCACCGATTAGCCGAGGGAATCATTCGGATCTCGGTACTTATAATACGAACAGGTGGGAGGAAGAGTGCAGTGGACAGTCTGTGTGAATGGTTGAGTCTCTCTTCACTCCTCACTGACGAAGGGCAAGAAATCTCCCCGAAAATTCCTCTCATTGTGATTTTTCTGTTTTTTGTGTGTTCATCACACTCTTTCTCACACCTTTTCTTATTCATTTTATATATATATATATANCCATGCTCTAGTCTTGACCAAAAAGTATATAGCTTTTAATTTGAATAGTACCAGAAGCCAAAAAAAAATCCGTGAAATATACTTCTAAATCTCCCTCCTTCCCCCTCTATCGATTTCATCATATGGGTAGTATGCACCCATCTATCAATTAGCAAAAAAAAGCTAAAATACCGAATAAAAATTTCATATGCAAAAACAAGTACAAACTTATAATATACATATATGGGAATAACTTGGTTTCTATATTAGAAATAAGTTAAAATCGGTTCATGGGAACCTGAAAAGTTAAAACTATAGGGATTTAAAATTTTCTATGATTATTATAGCTAAAGTAAAGAAAAAATATTGATTTAGGCTTTACAAATGATTCTGAAATCTGATAAATAACTGGGCTCAGATCTCTCAATGCCAAACAATTTCATTAGTATGGGTTATTTGGGAATTCAAAAATAATGTGAACCACTTGTTTTAGTTGGTAATTATGATCAGAAGGTTGTTAAATTGTTGTTAAGCCATGTGGATGAGGTCTAAGCTTATAGTGTACTGTATTCAATGAACTCATTGTACTCTGTCAATTTAAAAAATATTCTAAAACTGAGAGAATGGTCTTATAAAGAATGGAGGAGAAGTATGTTCCCCTTACCATAAGACCACTTTGTGTGATTACGCCTGTTCATTAAGCTACATCTTTATCAGCATTATTTAATATTAACAGATTATAACTGATTTAATCTTTGAAAACATTATTTTTAACTATTCTCTCAAACCCACACAAGGCAATTTTATTTTATCTACATCTCCATCAATAAAATCACATGACAATTTGGGGTGGGGGGAGGGGGGTCTGTTTTATTTTTTTTAAATGGTTAGTGCGTTTAAAAATGCTAATGAAACAAATTCCAAGAAAATTCCAAGGAAGTCAGAGTCGATCAAACAAATAACAATATTAAATCCAAGAGAAAGTGAAAAGGATGAGGACCATAGAGCCTCCTAGCCTGCTGTGGGTGAGGTGGAGAGCTTACTCTCTCTCTCTCTCTCTCTCTCTCTCTATATATATATATACACAAAAACCCTTTTCATTATAAAACCACACCATATATTTCCCTGAGCCAAACGATTTTTAAAGAAAAGTGTATCATCTGCTAATAGTAGCTTTTAAATAAGATTGCTGTAAAATGGTTTCTCAAATAATATCAAGTTAGCACTGCAATGTTCATTACTTACTTAATACTATTTTTCATTATTATTAAATAAGGTTAATCTAATCACTTACTTGGGTTAAGTTCCTTATAATTGGCTATTCCATAAGCGTTTATGATGTTTTGGAAGCTTTTTGTAAATTTGTTTAGTCTAAAATGTGTTGGGCGTTTTTCATTTTTGGGCTCAACTTGAAAAACCATCGGCTGCAAGTCACAGCCAGCCTTTTTCTGAAAATAGAATGACAGGAAAAATAATTAATTGACATTTCAGTTTACTTTTGAATATGCTAATGTCAATAGCTTTTTATAAAGAAAAATCAAAAAGGTTGGATAAACTTACCGTTTCATCGAATAAGATTTGTTTAAAAGTTTCAAAACTGTTTTTGGGGACCCAGCATTCAGCAATAAAAAAAGTTTCTGACTTTTCCAACTTGAAATGATTCATGGTGTGATAAATCGACTTCATTTTCTTCACTTCAACTAACCATCTGTATAAATTAGTTGCTACCATTAAGAGCAACTTAGTGTAGTGTTCTTTTGAAGTTGCTACTGTCTAAAATTGAAATATGATATTTATAATACACAAAATTAGAAAATAATTATAAATTATTTGTTGAAAACTGATAAGCTTTTAGGAAATAAATATACTGATTTCTAATAGTAACATCAACTGAGAAAATTACGAACTGACTGCCTTTATTTTATTAGCTTCCTTTATTTTGGGGTAAAACTAGACGTTTAACCCCTGGTGAAAGGAAAATTCAGCGCTACAGTCCTTTATCATTACCTTCAGCAATACATATAGATGGGTAATCTCAAACCAAAAACTGCTAAGTAAATATCTGCCCAGCAATTAAGCAAAAATTCCCTTCTCTTTTAGATCCCTCAGACCTGTCCAATAACTGGAGACCGAGGAGTTTCTGGACATGCGTTACATTTGTCCAAGGTCATCCTTCACACTTCCCGAGGTCAAGAATATAATCTCTCATCTGCCTAAGCGCAAATCATCCTTATCCAACCGTTTCTTTAGGGTTCGACGAGGAGTAGATTTCCCGATTTCCACCAAGTGGAAGCGGGAATTCCTCAAGGTAGTGTGCTTGGGCCCACTCAATACACAGCTGACATCCCCTACACGTTCAAGTAACCAATAAGCACCATTTGCTGACGACAAGGCTATTCTATCTTCCCACCCCGATCCTGAAACTACTTCTTAAAACCTAAAAGAACACCTCCTAAAATATCAAACAATGGTGTGGCAAACGGAGGGAAAATCTAAATGCATTTAAGTTAATTTTCAATTTACCGCTCTTAAAATCCGTTCGTTACTGCCATACCATCCTAATCCACTAGCACAGGCTCTGTAATCCGACTCCAACCCCAACAACCCTCCCCGTCGACTCATAAGAATATGGCTCTTTACCTTTTGGGAATAAAGTTTATAATTAATTTTAAAGTGGTCACCTTCTCCCCTCTTGCGATTCTCATTTGATGTTATTTGTTTGGTTCTTCATTGTAATAAAATTACAAAATGGGTTTATATAAACACAAAATAAATTAATAAATATATATCATCGTGATATAAAAGTGTTGAGTAAGGCACAAAGAGAAAAATGTGTATGTGTGTGGCTATAAGATAACACTAATTGAAAGTTTTGAATGTACTACGTTATTACAGCTTACTTAAGATCTTATATTATTGCTAAAAATTGACTATATACATATATATAAAGACAAATATTTTTACCAACTCCTGCGTGATCTTGGTAAATACCAGCACACAATTTCAGAAGTCGCATCAAGTAAATTGTGAATTTCCATAGTGATGGCAGATATCTGCATGTTCGCAGCGACGGGCTAACAGATACCATTTCTTTATGTGACATTGCCGATACCAAAAGTGATGATAGAATTATGCCACGTTGAGACAGTCTTTGTGTCTTATCCTGCAGTTTCCCCCGCAGAAATGTAAAAGGAGAAAGCAATCCTTACCTTTTTCAAATCAGCGATGATGGACTTGTTCCTCATGCTTAAGAATGAGCATCTAGCTCTGTTCTCAGGGATGTCGTACATGTCGGCGGAAAAGCTCTGACACAGCTTTAGTATCTTCTCCTTCAGAAGAGACCCGTGGACCAGGATTACGAACAATATCCTTTCCTGTACATTGCCCGAAAGTTAGCTTTTAATGGAAAATAATAATTAAATGATGATTAATGTAATTAGTTAGAGTTATCAGTTCGAATTATATTATGAATCTTTTCTTATTAAAGTTACTTAGGTAATGCAATGATTGAAAAAATCATTAAGATTTAAGAGGTAAATATTACCACATTGTAGTACAATCTATAATAGAAAGATAAGACTTCTGAAAACTAAATAAAACTTGGAAGCACATACTTCACTATCTTCAGATGGAATATCTGACGCTTGAAGTACATAGTTGCCGTGGCAGATCCTCCAAAGAGTTTTCTCAAATCCATTCCACTTCGTTTTCGGTAGAACCCCACCAATAATACTATAATATAGAGATCAAAATCATTCAATATAATTTGTTAATAATTAGTCATAATTTAATACCTTTATCTAAAAGCAATATTAACTGTCAAAGCATTTTCCCAACAGAGGGAGTTCACTCGGAATAAATATTTTGAACAATTATCAAAATCAGCAAATAGTGTTAGCTAATTACTACCTTTCTACATACATAAATGAGCATCTGGAGCGAGTCAGTCAAAGTGAAAGTTATAGGCGAACAGCCCATTACCACCATCCTTCAGAAAGGCTTGGTAATTAGAAATTACTCTTTAGAGCCCCAAAAACCTCTTCCAGAATCGCTTAAAAACTCATTATAGCGAAATGCATTTCTAGGCGTTGTTACAGAAATATATACACACCAAAGATCACAATGACTTTAATCGTCTATCCCAAATATTAACTTAAAAAATGAGGTGCTACTCGAAATGAGGCTTTTAAGGCATATTTGTCTGCCCTCCAATCCCTCTGGACTGCTGAGTTGCAGAATCCTGAACAGCCATGAACCTCCTACCCGTTTGTGCCGAAAATATGGTTCCTGAGCTTCTTCTGGCAAAGACAAGACCGAAATGATTCCCAGCATCTCAAGGAAACTTTTATTCCTTATTTGATTCTTTGGAACTGCCCTGTACCGTGGAGACTGAGCATTTTCTGGACACGCCATTGCCTTTATCCCTACCGCTCAAGACAGTCGCGCCCCCCAACAAGACCAAGTATAATATCTCTTCTGCCTAATCGCAAAACCGATGTCACCGGTCAAATACTCCCCAAGAAGGTAATTTTATTCCTGGCCCATATTTATAACTTCATATTCCGAACTACCCACTCCTTTGGGAATACTGAGGCATAACATTTTTATCAAAATTAGAAAAGCTATAATCCTACTATGTAAGCATTTTACTATTTAAAAGGTGTTTCGTGTCGAAAGTTACACCCAGGTTTCCGACGGATACTGCTGACAGCCTACATCTGCACTTTTCTACTGTATATACCCAGCCATATTCTGTAACATTGTCTAGCGCTCTCTGATGTTCTGCCAGTCATTATGCCCGTGTAGCTATTTTTAATAAAGTTACTTTTTAAAAAGCCGAATTAGTGTTCATTATATTTAACTGAAGACTACATATCTTTTTCTCAAGCACAAAGAGTACTGACCAGCTACTTTTTACTGATTAGGTATTCGATCAAGTTTGTTACAGAAATATATTATTTATGCACAAAACCATACTTCCTAGTAATATATATCTAATCTCTTAGTCCTGCTTAACCAAACACTTCATAAGGATCTGGCAAGGATTAGATTATTCCGATTACTACCACTTGGCAGAGGGAGTTTTACAGGGTAGTGTGCTTGGGCCTATCCTATTTATACAGTACAATGATGACATCCCTACCCTCCCAAGTACTCTCACAGTTATATTTGCAGAAGACAAGACTATCTTTTATTTCTACCTTAAAACTGCTTTTAAAACCTTCCAAAAGCCAAATAGTACATCTTGTTAGCATCCAGAAATGGTGCGATGTATATATATATAT
>KZ806868.1:154534-166988 GCA_000696205.2 Oncopeltus fasciatus
AATGAGGTGGCTAACTTATATATATATATACATATAAAGAGGAAAAAAAACCTCTCTCCACAAGTGAAAATTATTTGTTATGTTCTTTTCCAATGTGATATTACAAAATATTATACATAATAGAATAAAATTAATAAAGTGATAATAAAAAAAATATTTGTCTTTCAGTGCCATTGATAATTCAGTTCCCTACGAGACAAAGACTTTAGTAGTAAGTGCTTAGTGACTTTACTAAAAATATTAAATGCATTATATTCTGTTGTGCGCTGTATGATATGTATGTATATACATGTATATGTGCTTGCAATAGTTTTATAGTTTACCGTGATTACTATTGGTAGAGTAAAATACATACATACACAAATATTTAATTTAGTTGTGGTATTTTATCCCACGAAAATTTCAAACAATTATTGAGAGGGAATAGAAAATAAAAAACTATCTGTCCCAGCCAGGAATCGAACCTGGATCTCCTGCTATCCGGGCCGGTGTACTTTCCAGTTATACTACCAGGACTTGTTAGTTGTCTTATTCAATTCCCTCTACCTATACCTATTTTATACATACACAAATTTTTCAATACTTACTGAACATTAAAATCTTTTCCAAGTTCTGTGTCTGAGAGGGAAACAACTCTCTATAAAAAAAAATTATATATATATAATGTTAGTAAGTAAATAATATAAATAAATAAATGTATACTAAAACACATATTTATAACTCATTTATTGTTCACGAAAATGTCCTTCAATTCCAGAATAGTTCGTTAATAATTATAATTTTTACCTGGAATAAAAGGTTACATGCAGTCTTCAATATCGCTTGATATTCTGTGTGGAGTTTAACAGTTCTTTCAAGTGGAGAAAGATTGTAACTTATTTGCTTTACTTCACTGTAGAGTTTCTGAAAAAATAATATACTGATAAATTGAGAGCTCATAGTGGCATGTAATGATGATAACAGTTGTTACTGTGATAACAGTTATTCAGATAGCAGTTATATAAAGCGGAAAATATACCAGTACTCTGGTACATTTTCCGCTTTCCAGAGTACCCGGAAATCTAGTCGTTCCCAATATCCAATTTACGAATTCCTAAGTATGTAGCTATTAGGATTGTTCTCCTCACAGATTTATTATAAATTGTTTCAATATTTTTTCCGACAATATGTTGTTTATTTATTGGCAAAAGAAATACTTTTGGCCGAAAATTCTAAAATGAACAACTAGAAATAGAATTTCACCTGACTCATAAAATTTGCAATTTCATCCTAACAAGAAAACTATATATCCTTGAAGCATGATTAGCTATTTTTCCTAAAATTCGGCAAGTGTTTTTAAATAGAAAAGTTGAGTCAATGAAAGAAATTGGACGCATAGTAATGAGGCATTGAGTGAAATTTCTAGTGCGATTACAAAAAAGGTTTTTTTTCATGTATCGGGCGTAATAAAATATAAAATAGAGTTTTGGTAATAAAACTAAATTCAATTTTTTAAAATGTATATTTAGATATAAATATTTACACAACTAAATTGAACAATCAGGAAATTTACTGGAGATGTAAATTATAATATTATGGCCTAGAGCTGCAATTAGTTATTTCCCTTAGTTATATTTGGCTTATTATTTTTTTTTTTCGGGGCAATTTTAAAGGTTCACCCAAATCTGAACATCTATGGCGGAATTCGTACGTGCAGCGCCAAGATTGCGATCCTACCATGAGTTAACTTGGCGCCATAATATTATCGCTTTTAAATGAGAAATAAAATAGGAGTACCTGAAATATCAAATTTGAAAAAAAAAAAAAAAAAAAACTGTTTTATTTCGCGCAATATTCAATTTAGAACAATAAAGCTAAACATAGATTAATTTACTGGAAAAAAAAATTCAAATTTGGATTATCAAATTAAATGCATATATTTATTGTAGAATATATATATTCTTGAAGGTCTACAGGATTTCATTTAGTTGACGCAGCTTAGCTTAGGACTTCATTACGAACATTTTTATTTTTTTTAACCCTTAATATTTAATAATATTTTTGTATTATTTTATATGAATACATATATCAAATGTAGCTACTACTCCAAGAAGCACTAGCCTGTGAGGCGGCACAGGGAATTCCATTCGATTGCAGAAACTCATTAAACATCTCTAAATATTTTTTTATACATCTGTGTTGGAATAAAGTTATAACGGTCTGTTAGATAGAATCTGCTTTGGTCATGCAGAATTATTCATACTTCGTGAAAGTGGAGCACAAATAACTAACTTACTTTCACAAATCCTACAGAATATATTGGAAGAAAGGTGAGCTCGCTTAGATTGGTCTAGACCGATCGCTAATATAGACTCTATTTGTGGTACTACTCTAGTGGAAAAGAATTATGGTAACAGACTAGGAGACATGAGAACTAGATACTGTTTCAGTTAGCTAAAAGGTGTTCGTCGATTCTAACAAATCTACTTGTACATATTCCTTTGTTGCGTTTTTATTACGGTTCACATGCGTGACATATTTCAACCGAATTGGCTTTTTGTTATTCGATGGCTGCCGAAAATTTTCACATACTGAAAGTGAAATCCATTGACATAGGAGAGAGCTGTAGAGGGTGCACTGGTATTGTATGGGGGCCTGCCTCATTTTAAAACTGGCACCTCGAGATCGCAGACGACTGCCTCTAAATCCTGAAAAAATGTATGTGCCCATGTAACAAGATGGCTGGTTGGTCCAGTTAGGGAGAGTAAACAGATTTCACGTTAGTACATATATGCTTTCGGTCAAGTTATTTATTTACTTCTATGTCATTTATTTTTTTATATGAGGAAAATCTTATTATTTTTCATATTTTTATTTATTAATTTATTTATTTTTGCTTAATTTAAGAATAAACTTGAAGGCTATAGCGTCTCCCTCCACAACTCCCAGTCTTCCAGTTTTCCTAGAGCCTGTCTTTGCGACATCATCATTTTCACTTGATTAAAATGAGTTTTATTATTTTTATTTTGATAGAGGCTACTCATGTTGCAAGTAAATCCTCACTCTAAAATTCATTCTCATGAGTGAAAGTGCTCATTAAAACTTTACTCTTTTGTTTTTGTTTTTTTTTAAATATAATACAGATAAGGTAATTTTCCTTGCAAAGCCCTTAAAATGCTATTTTTAATAAATCATTAATTTATTTTTAAATTACGGTTTATAGATTTTCGATTTGTTAAAATTAATATTGCAGTCTCAGCAGGGAAAACATTTTTTTAACCTCACTTGAGCTATTAGGTAAACTCTGATTTTTAACTATCTAACAAATAATAGTGTTATTTAAACTATACAAGTCCAAATTCTTTGCAAAAACCAAACATTATGGACACTCCAAATACACCTGCTGTACTACAGAAACACATCCACAATTTCATAAGCTGAATGAAATATAAGTAAAAGCTTATTATGCAATCCTGATTTTTCATTCAAGTTATTTGGTGATATTTATTACATTTCATTGAATATTAGATATGTTGTAAGTCTTACCCTTAATAGATCAAAATCCGCTGTTCCTGGAACCTATAATTAAAAGAAATAATTTTAGAACATATGTTTGGGATAAATAAAAGTGTAAAAACATTACGAACTAAGTTGGCTGAGAAAGTAAAAATTCCAATTCCAAAATGTCAAAGACTTCCGGAGAGTATTTTAAAAATATGTGTACTAAATCTCGGTCAAGGGGTGCCAAGGTAACTAAGGGAGCCGCTCGGGTCTCGCAATTCTCACGCTGCGGGTTCAAATCTCGCCCAAGGCAAGCTTTTATTTATAATTAAAAGCTTGGCCTGAGCCATGGATGTTTAGAGTGGGATGGTAACCTGAAGATAGCCCTTCCCCTTCTTCGGCTATAAGTGGTTGAAAGGAAAACCAACACTAAAATTAAATAAAAAATATAATGAAAATATTATTTTCAGTAATATGAAAATACTTCTTTAGTAGCCAGACCTGGCACAAGCTGCAGTACATGACTCAGGACAGTGACGGTTCGAGAGGACTTGTTAAAGGAGTCAGAGGAATCAAGTAAGTACAAACTATACATAAATTTATAGTTTACAAATAAAATATATATGAATTTAGAAAACTACGAAAATAAATTAATTTTTTGTACATTAAAATTAAAATACTTTTAAAAATTGCTTTTTCCAAAAGTATCCTTTAAAAATATAACCAAATTTCTATACAGTTGTACTGAATTTTCTATTGGATTTATTTTCCTTAATTTTTATTTTTCCTTTACTTTTAACATCTGGAATACTTGAAATAAAAATATAATTATAAGGAGAGGTTATTCAGGAATTCGGTCATGGAAATCAGACTAACCTCTCTTCATTAATCCCAAAGGTCATCTAGATAACTTCAAAATAATACAATTATTAAATTAAAATAATATCACAAAAAAAGTATTGATTATCCTACTAAACCTCTTACTTCTTATTTAATATTAGAGTTGCACCAGATAATGTAAAAGAGGAAGTAATTAGGATTCTACATGTGGCCTGTGTGGAGATCTTCACACGGCAGACCACATAATTTGCGAGTGTCCCCAACTACAAACAACAAAGTAAATGTTTGGCTTAAAAGGGGATCCAAAGAAGATGTTACAAGAAAATAAAAATTTCAACAAGATAATTGAATATCTAACATACATCAAATTGTACCGAAATATATGAATCTATATACAAATCTTGCTTGTCTGTGATAAATTTAGTGATAGTTCCAAACATAAGTGATATTTTACTATTAAATGAACTTAATTATTTTAATTTGATTGAATTTTATATTTACTATTAGATTATTGTTTATTTATTTATTATGATTAGTTGTTTAGAGGATTATTCTTGTTAGTTGGATAAGAATCATTACAATAATGGTTAAGCGCTAATAACCNAAAAAAAAAAAAAAAAAAAAAAAAAAAAAAAAAAAAAAAAAAAAAAAAAAAAAAAAAGGATTTTGTGAGAATGACGATTCTCAAACAAAGTTATTAGTTGGATGGGGCCAAAAAAAGTATCATCTATATCATTTCCATTTTATTTTAGAATTTAGAAAATAGTTACAAGGGAGCTTGAGGGTGAGAAAGTATCCATCTATCCATGTCGAAATTTGATATATAAGCCATTTCTTAAAGGTTTTGATATTAACTCGGTGAGATATTAGAAAATGTAGGATTTAAATGACCTTGCACAGGCAAGGAGTCATCCAAAAGAGTATACAGGACCATATTGGTGCAGAAGGCACTGCTGAGTTGAAAAAATATCTTCCAGTAGATTGATATTTAGCCAGTAGGTGGCTCTATCCACTATTGTTGGGCAAGATCAATTTTTATTTGGCATGGAGCTAGAGAAAAACCCGAAAAAAATGTTGAGAAGGGTATGAAAAGGACCAAGGAGATCCATATTAAGGAAGAATCCGACCCCACCGTTGAGCTCATTTACATATTTTACAGCCTGTTCACAAATCCATGAATAGTATATGGGCAAAAGTAGTGATGAAGAGGAAACTAACCCGGTAGCTTTGCAACCAATCACATGGATTTCAAGGGTTTTGTTGTAGAGGTCCACGATTAGTCAAGATCGAGAATACACTTTCATACATCAGGAAATATCAAATGCGCATGAAATGAAACTATAAAATCCATTATACATTGGAAATGTTATTGCCGAAGTATAGTTAGTTACATTCACTAGTGCCAAACAAATCAATCCATATTTTAACTTGCCCAAATATTGAACTTTCATAGTAACAAAGCTTCTGCATATGACTGTGCTGGTGTGAACCATGGTATCAGCAGGCTTCATTGTGGACGAAATTTGATCTATGGTTAAGTAGCGGATTGATTGTAACATTAGTAGTGCATCCAGACCAACTTGATTTTAGCTATCTTATCAACTGTTGTAACAAGCTTCTTGATATCGTTCTGAGCAGAGCCAATAATCAGACCTCTTAATTGTAAGGATTCTTAATGGCAAAGTTTAATTACGTCCCCAGATATTTTTTTGCCTAATTTGCTACATATAAATTATGAGGCTTACTGTAATATCCCACTTCAGTTTCATCATGGAGATTCCGAATCTAGGACTCTGATTAGGAATATATATTACGCTCCAAACTTATACTGTTTAAATAAGCCTAATTAGTTTGAGAATGAAACAGCCGTGGTTCAAAATTTTTTTAAAAGTTATTGAAGTTTTGTTTTGCTTATAAATAATTAAATGTTTCAAATGTCTTCACATAATTTTGGATTTCGGGTAAACTGTTAATTCTTTTTGGTAAATTTATTCAAATCTATATCTTACATGGTAAGCTTTTCAGAGTATTTTAGTTTATTGTTTAAAAAGTAAGTAGTTGTAAGGAAACTCAAAATAAAAGTTTCATATATCCTGAAAATGTTATATTTTTTCATTTCAAGACACTTAAATTCAGAAAATCGAATTAAAAAACCCTGCTAATTCTTGGAGAGTTTCTCTCCTTATTTATTATGTATTTTAATGCAATTTTGAAACATGGAAATAATAAAAAACACGCATTATATATTAATTAACATAAAGAAATTAATTCACAATTACTTTTATAAATACTTCTTTAGTGTTTTAAAAACAACTTGATATTAGGGTACGAAGGTAGTGAATTACTAGTCCCCTAAGGAGCGCCATTTTTAAATGATCTTCTCTAAACCTTTAATGTACCCTTTTATGTAAAATCTTTATCAAGATCAAGTTAAGTTAAAAAACAAACAACGCGTAATGGAAAATTTAAATTATCAATTTAAATGTATTAAAAAAAAATGAATTCATAGAAGATAAAAGTTGCATGTAGTAATGTTTTTTCTACAATTTTTATGAAATCACCGAAAAATAATAATTTTTATTTTATTTTATTTTTTTAATTAAGTAAAATAAGTTATAGCTTTGGGATCTTATTTTAGCATTTTAAGGCAGATTTGTTTTTGCCTGGTAAATTTTTGAGCTGAGGCCTTTCCCTAGCACGGCACAAGTGATCTTGTGTGACGCAAAATAACTCAGAGAGCTAAGGACACTTACTTAAGAACGAGCTAAGGTGTAGATTGGATCTATCATACGTAATTTCTTATGAAAAACACATTATAATACATTTTTGGAGTAAAGCATCAGATTATTCAATAAGTGTTGTCTAAATACCAATATTAAATGAAAATAAACTCCATTTATTTTCAAAGTAAATACTTTAGTAGCAAGTTTTTTTTTTCTTTTAAATGTTCTTTTTAACGATATTAATATGTCTTTACCTCTAGGTCTATAATCTGTCTTGGATGAGGAGCCGCCGGGTTACCGATAGTACTTCTCACCTTCACGTTATAATCCTTCGTTTGGAGGCGAAGGTAGTGGATCTTTCCTTCGAGGTCTTCGCACATCTGAACTTCATTCTTGAACAGCCAGCCTTTCTTGTACCCTTCATTCATCTGAAGAAAAAATATAAGGCCCATTCATCAGGGCAAATGGGGTGATGTTGATGAACTAAATCATGACTACCATGAGACAAGATTTAGTAACCGTAGAACTGGGTCTCTCCCTATCACCCCATTTGCCCTGATGAAGGCCTAAAATTGAGACTGTTATATTAAGTGCAAATTTGTATTATTTGAGGACACATTTTTAAATATTTTGGTTGCATTTATTCTCATAACTGGAAAAGGAGATAATTCCATGTCATAGAAAAGCAGGGTATCAAGCGGTCGACAAGTTTCCTATTAGTCTGGAGCTGACTCTAAGGCAGTTGCCTAACAAAGGTGGCAGACCCCTACCGAAAGCGCTCGTTATTAGGTTGTGGAATACAGCCAACAAAGGCGGATTCCTATAGGTAAAGTGATTATAATGCCAATTATGCCTCTTACGGTTACCCCCTCATTTCCTCCATGCATTTAGGATAATAAGTATTCAGTACCCGCATATAACTACAGAAAAAAAGGTCAATATGACTACCCCCGACCATACTCCAATCTGCTCTAGATATCTAAAAATCCATTAAAATCAAAACTGTAACATGACAGCAGTAAAAAAACAAAAAAAAAAAAAAAAAAAACACACACACACACACATAAGTGTGTGTGTGTGTACGTGTGCGTGATCGTGTGTGTGTGTGTGTGTGTGTGTGTGTGTGTGTGTGTGTGTGTGTGTGTGTGTGTGTGATTTAAACATCGTTGCACTATGATCAAAGGTATTATAAATTTTGTGACAATACTTATGTATAAATTTTAATAATAATGTGTGATTTTATGGGAAATTCATTTCGAGATAGTTTTATGGGATTGTCAGTAAGAGTGTTTGTAGCTCGTTTTCGTTTGTTTTGCAGAAAAAGTTGAGGTCTGAATGTGATGCCTGAGTGTGTTAATTGTTATTGTATGATAGTTTAGTGTATTTCTCCAAGTTTTCTAATGTATCATATTTTGTTCTATCTTTTGTCTATGTAATATTTGTAGAGAAACAAAGCGACGTGGGTGTTTAGAATGAGGTGGCTAACTGTAGATAGCCCCACCCTCCATGACCCAAAGTTGTTGAATAAGAGAATAAAATAAATATGTATAAAGTAGAAAAAATTGTTGTGTAAAAAAAAATCTTAAATAAAAAAAAATTAATAAAATATTTAATGACCCATGGGAAATAGTTTTTATTATTTTAACAAAAGAATGTATTGCAACATATAAATTAAAGCTAAATATTTTTTAATATAGATATATGAATTAGAAGAATAAAGAATACCACTCCTGGTAGTGTATAATAACTTAATAGCAGATCATATTCAAAATTATAACAATGGAGCATGGGTAAAAAAGTATGTGTATATATTTATTTGTTAGCGCGCGCTAAAATGTAGAAACCAAATTTGGTTTTTTGTTCTTCATTGAAGTCAAGGAAATTGTATTTTTTATATTTCATTCTATTCCATAATAACTTCAAAAAGCTTGATCCACAATAGAATAATCATCCCAAAAACATTTTTCCGTGGTTGGAAATGGGGATATTCGAAGAAACATTTTTTTTTTTTTTTTTTGGATGTGTGTATGTGTGTCTGTGGTAAATATCGGCGAAAAACTAAATAAATAATTCTGGGATTTAATTGTTTAATAGTGGCACCATAAACCTAATTAAATTATAGGTCTTCCCCTATTTCCCGAGAAAAGGCAGTTATCGCGCGCCGGAAGTAAGTAATAATTCACGAACATACCCAAAGCCTTCAACAACCAGAGAAGATAAATGGATTTCTGACATGGGCAGTACCTGTCAGTAATGCTGTAGAGGGTATGTCAGCAGGTGACAAAACTCAGGGAATAAATTACTTAATTATTTAATCTTATGAGATTATTTTGTGTTAAATTTCCTGGATAAGACATTTTATAAATATAAAAAAAGAGAAAATGAAATCTTTCCCCTCTAAAAAAAAACTTTCTTTTCAACATTATAAAATTTTCACCTACTTCTCAACTGGCCAAATTTTATTGTTTAAAAAAATATAATTAAAGAAAAGTATTTTTAATTTTAACTTAAGTTCATCTTATTTCTACAGATATGAAATTAGAATAGAATACGATATGTAATATTTTTCTTATTTTTGAGTGTATAGGTTATTTGTGGCTGTTATTATTTACAATAATAAAAGTCACAAATAACCTATACACTCAAAAAAATAAGAAAAATATTACATATTCAGGGGGAAAAAAACTTTCACATTTTTCCCCATAAAAATTAAATTGATATCTGTTAACTACGGTTTCTTTTTGTATTGAAGCATTATATTTTTTTCAACTTGAGCATTGTCTTCTGCATACTTGTGATACACCTTGCACAATAATTTTCATTTTGAAAAATGATTCCTACTTCCAATTTAATGTAATTTTTTTTGTCAAGGAGGATTTAAGTAAATGTATACTTACATCTCTAAACTGAACAATCCTTTGTTCCCCCAATACTGCCAGAATTGAATAGCATGTCTCAACAGGCATGTAAACTTCGCAAAGATACATCTCTTCACTTCTAAATATTGCCGCCATGACTAATGCTTTATTCTGTTCGCTTGTTCTGCACTGCTTTTGTTAGATTTTATTTTAAATCCTCATGGAAATAAAACTCATGTAAGTATTTGATCTTTATCTAAAATTAAATCAAGTTCCAAAAAAATATTTATGTGTTCTCGAATGTTTGGCTTAATTCATGTTAGGACTGATTGTTTCTTACCTTTATCACCAATGTGATTCAGTATGAGCATATGAGTTTAACGTAAATAATACCCCCCCCCCTTCTTTCCCACATTTCTATAAAAGTATTATTGTGATCCCTGTCAAAATGAATACATTAGGTGTTTATTGGCTCTGTATAACTTCTACACGTGAACTTCATATTAATTTTACAATTTTTGAACTGTTTCATAATAATAGCACTCATTGTCAGTGTTCGTAATTTGAATTTGCCAATGACGGTTGAGACGCTTCATTAAAACAATTTATAAATTTGAATTTAAAATCATAATTTATAACGATGAAATGGAATATTAGCAAAAATTAATTTTTAAGCGTTAAAAAATATTTAAACGTAATTTACTTTAATACCGTATTGAATGAAATTTTTATGATAAGCACTAAAAGAACAAACTGATAAAAGCGCGGTTGGCAACGAATCAGGGTGGTGTTCGCGCTTCTCTCAGTGTATGTTTTTATTTTACCTCTTGTCTTATTAAGATTTGTGATAATAATGCCGCCTAAAAGACGGGAGAAAGAAAATGAAGGAGCCAAGCATAGTAAAATTGAAAGTACAACGAATGCAGACCATGAGCAGTTTTTATTAGCATTTGAAAGTAAGTAATATTTGTTCAACATGTTTATACACTTTGTTTACTAAGTAAATTTATATATTACTTTAATTTTTTTTTTTTAATTTTGCTCATTATCCAAGTATGCCACAGTTCTGAATTATTTAAAAATAAATAAAAACACCGTGTATTAAAGTTAACTCAAACCAACTGTAATATAATAAAGAATATATACTTTTAGCTTTATAAATATTTTCTAGGCTATTTCATAGTTGCTGCTTCTATTTACATACATTTTTCTTTCTGAAATATATTGCCCTCTTTTTTTGAATTCTTGAGGCTATTTACTCCTAAAAGTTCTCTCCTTTGTTAAAAATATTTTTTTTTACCTTAAATTACTTTGTTATTTAAATGGGTTTTTAAAATATATTTTTCCATTTAAAAGAGATGATCTTGTTTTTATGTCTTGCTTTGATTGTGGACTTTAATTTTTGAAAAGTTTGAAAATGTATTAATCCATGCTTTATAATTTTATTGAAATTTTATCACTATTGTTTATAGTAGGAATAAGCCCTATTTGAAGAAAAAAAATGCAGGTTTTTCAAGTATATTAGTTAAAGTTTTAAACTGGCACTGTCAGGACAGATGTCAGCTTCTTTGTGTCCATATATCTATTAATTTTTTCCATTTCTACATCATGATTTGCAATATTCATTTACTAGCTTTTCACATTCCTTTCTTTAAATAGAAGTTAATTTTTTCAAATAATAAGAACTTATTACCAGATAAATTTTGATTGTGGTGTATAATTAAAACAACAATCTGCAATAAAACCAAATATGTCAGTTTTTAAATATTCATCAGGTATATTTTCTCTGAGACAAACTAATCTATTGTTTCTAATTAAGAAGCTGATAATTTATTTCTCCAATAGGTGTCAGGAAGCGGCATGAGGGGGGGGGGGTTGACAAATAAAAGTGCATGCCTCAATTCTAACTTGTGAATTATTCTTGTAAATTATGTTTTTACTATACTCAGTATTTATTGAATAGTCTTATGTGGGAGGGATAGTTCAGTTGGTTGGGGTCAGTGGCCTGGTGGCATTCCTAAACTCATGAATTTTCTATCTTTATGAAATAATCATCAATATGTATCTGGTTCTTTCTTGTATCAATATTAATATTATTTAGTGCAAATCATATGACTATTATTTTAAAATCTTAGAAATAACTGATGAATTAGATTAATTTTTGATCAACTCTTAAATTGTTTTTTCCTTAAAGATGTGAACAAATTTCCATTTGCAACATGTTTGAATAGTTTTTCCTAAGGAAATCATAAGCTGCTTCATATTAATATGACTTGACAATTCTTCATCAATACTCAATTTATTTATATATATGTGTGAGTATGTATGTATGTATTTATGTAGAGTTGTGTGTGATTATTTCTGCCTGCTCTCTAGCACCTTAACTATTTAACATATTATATGTTATTGTTGTTTATACTAAGAACTGCTAAAAGAAAAATGGTGTAATGATATCATAGTATACTTAAGACTGAAGATTAAAAGTATTTACAGTAAAATAATAATTAAAAAAAAAATATTAAAATTTAAAAGAGCTCGTTTAATTACGTCCCC
>KZ806868.1:169437-182281 GCA_000696205.2 Oncopeltus fasciatus
TTTCAGAGCCTACTCAGATTTATAGGTACTTGAGGACTAGAAACATGCTTAGAGTAAGTTAATGTTTTTTATTGAAATATTTGTCTTCTTTAACTATTTTTATACTTAATTTTATTGATTTGATTTCTTTTACAGCCTATTTTTTTATATAGAAATTTAACATACATGAAGCACAGAATGTCTCGAAATCACAAAAGTAGAAAAGCCTTTAAGGTTGATACTCTGCTCCAGGCTTCTTCTACAAAGTAATTATAATTATTTTATTCATTTATAAATTAAATAAAAATGTAGCTTACTTATAGTTGCACACACAAGTACTTCCCTACCTTACATGCACTCAACAAACCATACATATTCATGTTAACAATAATTACCCTAAGTACATGAAGGGATATCTTCAAACAAGTCAAAGTTCATAAACAGGTCATTTGAAGTTTGTATGTTATAAAGCTTTTCTGGTTTATTGACACAAATATTAATTTATTTTCAAACCTACCCCATCATTTGTAGTTTATTTTTTAGTTTGCAATTTCTAAATCTACTATTTCTGTTTCTAAATTCATCTTTTAGTTTACTACCATCTAATTTTGCAAGAACTGTTAAAAGTAATTTTTGTATTATTTTGTGAATTACCTTAATTTGGTGTCAACTCATTATTTATTTATTTTTTTTCTAAATTGGAGTTTTGATTATTTTGAATGCTACACTTTTCATTTTGTTCCCTTTCATCTAAAAAAATACAGTAATAAGTGCTCTTAAATTATTAAGAAATAAACATCAGGTAAATAATCTAAAGGGTTATTATTTCTACCACCAATGAATATAGAACTCTCATACCTTCTATTCTCCATCTTCATTGGTTTCTGCAAACCATCTCCTGTTGGCGAGCGCTTTCGGACATTGTCCATCTTCTAGCCGAATACATACGTTCACTGTCACGGTCTGTATTCAACTGCCTCAATTTATGTTTTTTGAGACAATAATAATAGTTTGATTTACTCAAAAAACAATTTTACAAATTACATAAATTAAATGCAGTATAAGAAGTGTAATCAATTAGGTATAAACAAAATGTGTCAGTTGAAGAAGTAAGATGACTTTCACCAGGTGTGTTCATGTGAAACTAAAATTTGCGAATGAAGGGGGTATTAGTCAGATATATAGATACCAACTATTCCCCATAGAGGTGCCATTTGTTTTTGTTTACATCTGATAAAAAATTTCCAATTCAGAACTATGTTAGTTCCATTCTACCAACCGTGTGTTTATTGATGTTGTAGAACTTGTAGAGTGCTCTCAGTATCATTGCTTCAGCTTTCTACCTATCTGTTCAGTATCAATACTTGGTATCGAGAGCACCTCAGAAAATCACTAAATAGCGAATTTAGAAGTCATATAGAGGGGGCAGGATATACGGGGGAAGGGTCACTTAGTTACTTTACTTCACATTGAAAGAAAAAGAAGACAGATAAAGCTCGAGGTATAGCTGGAAAAGGCAAAGAATCCTGAATGTCTTAACTAGCACACTGATCAACAGGAAGTGGGGATTTTAGGCTTAATATCCCTAAGTGACTTCCTACAGATAAAATTCAGTTCACCTAGAGTTGCCAAGGCAAAGGAACATAAGGTAAAATACTGGAATCTCTCTCTCTCTCTCTCTCTCTCTCTCTCTCTCTCTTTCTCTCTCTCTCTCTCTCTCTCTCATTCCGAACAGATGTCTATATTTTCTGTCTATTGGTCCCATAATGGCATATGTAGAGAAAAAAAGTGTAACCGGAAAATTTTTTACACCCCCTCAAAAAAAAGTTGAAATGCACGGTTGAAATACCCATAAAGTCGACAAAGCAAATAAATTCACCTAACAAAGGATTAAAAACGCGAGAAAGTGTAAATAGAGTTAAAGGGGTTCGTGAGAGAATTTCTTTTTTTATTTTTTATNTAATAGAATATATTTAATTATTATTAATGGTTAATTGCATATTAACAGTAACATCAGTAGCTTAATATAAGAGACTACTGGCCTAACAGTAACAGTTTTATAGACAGTGATGATGTCAAATTACTTCTTACAACACAGAGGTACCGAGAGAGAATTTTCTGACACTGAGCAATATGTCCTCTTGTAGTGATGTAGTTTACAAATCTTAGTGTTAAACAATATTTATAGTTTCAAATTCATCTATAATACTTTTTTTTTCTTTTCTTTATTTTGAATCTGTTAACAGTGGCTAGAATTTAAAATCTTAATAAATAAATAGATATTTAATCAGTTGAATCTTTTTAAATTATTACTTTTATTTCATTTATTTTTTTTTCCCCCCAGGTTGTCTCAACACCAACTGAATTGCTATTTGACATTAACTTTTTTAGGCTTTTATAGCAGAACTGGTAAGTTAAAACTAATATTTTAATTATTTATTATGACAGGAAAAAAATGATTTTACTTCTTACTATTGATTGTTTTAGAATTTCAATATTTTCATCTTACTTACTAGACACCAAAAATGATAGTTTGTCATGTGTGGCTATTTATATATGTTTGTCTGTCAATGACCACAATTTTAATTTGTCCTTAATGTGATTTGTCACAATGCTTTTAAATGTAATTTGAAGACTTTTCATTATTAAACAATACCACTCCAATAGGAGTAGGGTTAGCTAAAATTTCCAGTGCAGTAAAAAAAAAGAAAAAAAAAAGTTAGTTCAGAAGTTATGCAACAAAATGAACAATTAGATGTGGCAGGTTTACCTGAACCATACATTTCAATTTAATAATCTTGACGCTTCAATAAGTTGTATTTTATGAAATTTGATAAGTTGTATTTAAATACTAAAAGAGTTTATTTGTGAGTGAAATTGAAATATCAAGTTTATTAGAAACAGCTTTTTCAATACAGCAGCTATAATTTTTAGTTGAATGCAATGGATCTCAACAATCATTTGTTTATAGATTTAAAAAAAAAAAAAAATTAGGAGATGTATGGTGAAATTGAATAATTAAGAGTGGATGTTTAACTGAAATTAAATTTCAACTTATGTTAAAGTATAGAATAAAAATAAAATGGTTTTTTCTTAGATAAATTTGCCATAACTCTTTTAAATAAAAATAAGAGTCTGGCACAGTGGTCTCCTGTTTAAACTGAAATCCATACTTCCTAATAATACTTACTCATTAAGTCTTACTTATCCAACCGTTTCTTTAGGGTTCGGCAAGGATTAGATTACTCCCATTTCTACCAAGTGGAAGCGGGAGTCCCTTAAGGTAGTGTGCTTGGACCTATCCTATTCATCCTGTACACTGCTGACATCCCTACCCATCCAAGTACCCTCTTAGATCTATTTGCCGACGACAAAGCTATCCTATCCTCCCACCCCGATCCTAAAACTGCTTCTAAAAACCTTCAAGATCACCTCGAAAAAATCAAACAATGATGTGGCAAATGGAGAATAAAAATTCATGAAGCAAAATGCGTTCAAGATAATTTCCAACTGCAGAAAAAATACTTTCCTGAAATTTTGAAATTTAACAATATTCCTTTACCAAATTGAAATTCTGTTCGTTACCTTGGGTTCCATCTTGACTTACGACTTACATGGGCAAACACAAAAAAATTAAAAGACAAGAACTCAATCGACGATATGGACTTCCATACTGACTCATGAATAAGAACTCCAATCTTACAATTGAAAACAAACTGACGCCCTTCAAAACCTTATTACAACCAATCTGGACTTGCGGAGTAGAAATCTGGGGTGCTGCCAAGCCTTCCAACATCAAACGAATAATTGCAAATGCTCCCTATTACGTATCCAATTCCTCTCTTCACCACAACTTTAATATTCCTTTTGTTCTGGATCTAATTTCTTCCCGCTTCAGCCTTTTCCACAGCAAACTATCATTCCATCCTAATCCACTAGAACAGACCTTGTCTTCCAACTCCAACCCCTACAACCCTCCCCGTCGGCTCAAACGAAAATGGTCCCGCGACCTCCTGGGGACATAGTCTGTAAATAATTTGAGAGTGGTGTCACTGGTCACCTCCTCTCCTCATGTGCCTCTCATTAATATAATTTATTTTCTATTATTCATTGTTATCAAATTACAAAATGTTTTTATTTATTTTTAACAGAATGTAATATATAAATAAAGGTTAAAAATAAAATAAAAATAATAAAAGGCTGCGTTCGTTATTGAGCTAAATTGGGCCAATAATGGAACCTTGAATTTTAATTTTTTTTTTTCTAGATGCCACAATTAGTTGTTTTCTCAGCCAAAATTTGTGTGGAACATTTAAATGAAAACTCAAACAGGATCAAAACAGGATCTTCCTAATGGATAAAATATAATAAATATGGGTGGGGTTTTATCTCCAACTTCGATTTAAAACTTCTTGTAGGCTTTTGTAGCCACAGTATTTAAATAATCAGAAGTGTGATCAAACAATAGAAGTGGGGGTTTGCCAGAAATGTTAATTGTAACAAATACATTCTCATCTCTAATTAATATCAAAGAAGGTGAACTTCGATATTTAGCAATGAGGAACCTAAGTATTCATTTACTCTGGTGCTTATGACTTTGATTAGTAGATTTACCCCAAAGAAACCAAGCTATTCTCACTTGTAACATGATGATTTACCTTTTTGTGTGATTAATAGGCAATGTGATTTCCCTTCAATCCTACCCTATTGGTAGGAACTAAACATATTTTCATTTCAAATATATTGTTAAAACTATGAAAGTAGGGGGCATGAGTACCAGACCTGTATGGAAAGGGGCTAATTAAAGGATGCCAGATGCTTTTTCGTCTGAGAAGGGAAGTAGGAATACTTAGAAATCCTTATGAGAATCTTCTAGGCCCTCCTCAACCGTTCCACGAAGTTATAAAATCAGCTCGCCAGCAGTCCCTCCTCCCTCCCCGAGTCAGTGATAAGTTTGTGTTACTCAGTGGCAAATTCCGTGTCAGATCGCGTGCCCGGCTGGTTGTAGCTTCTGCAGTCCCGCTAACAGTTAAGTGATAGTAATTATTAACTTCTTTTGAAGCCTCTTTGTAAATACAAGCATATTTAATTTATTTGTATATATTAATTAATTTATTAGCTGTAAACAATTTAAAGTTTTTATTTATTTANTTAAATTCTTTATTGCAGACGAATTTATTTGTTATAATAAATTAACTTAAATTTATCTTGATTCCTAATTAATATATATATATATATATATATATATATAATGTTTAATTAATTTAATATGTGGGTATAAATAAGGGTTCTAGAACCTGTTTTTAAAAATAAAAAAACTAATTTGGTATTTGATTGTATTCCGGAAAGCTGGTGGATGAGTTTGTTGGGATTCCTTGATTGTAACACCATCCCCGAAGAAGATTAAATTCAACATTTAACATAACTTAATTACTAAAAATTTTTAAGCTCCAATGACCCCAGCAGTCGACGTATGTACTGATTTAAAAAAAAAAACCATAAAAAATATACTTGTTCCTAAATCATTTCAACTTGAATTAAATTACTCATATAAGGATACAGATTTTCCCAATCAGATTTTTTGTACTACTCACATGTACTTGACAAAATTAACTTGCAATAATATTTTGAGTCAAATGTACCATAATTAAATAGATTGAATGACTTATTCGAACTGTAATTGAGATTTTATATTCTCTGGAATAAAATTTTGATTGTTGAAAATTTTTCTTATTGTATTAATTTAAAGTTATTATAATGTATTTGTAATTTAGGGTTTAAAGGGAATACCATAAAATATTGGTTATTAACAATCTTTATCAGATTTAGGTTGCTCCTCTCCTGTACACCACTGAATTTATGGTTCTCAGTTTTAAAAGGAGGATCTACATATGCCTCCTTAGAGGTGTCTCCTTAGTTATATGTATCATGTTACAATGATTTCATCTAATTATGGTAGGCTGAAAACAGTGTCTCTAATTCTTCCCCATAGCTCAAGAATGTTAGAAAAGTTAGTGACTAGATAAAATAACAATTAGGAGACCATTAAAGGTTTGTGAATAGTTAATAATGTCCATTCACGAGCCTTATAATGTGCAGTTCTGAGGCAGATATAAAACAAACCTATCTTTCCTCACAGGCTGAAATGATGAGCAAAAAATAAAAAGTTATTGTGGGGGAGGTACTGAATGTTATTTGTTCTCAGGTCTTTATTACATGCCCCGCCTCAGATGAAAAGATTTTAATATAACCTTTTACATCTATTTTAATAATATATTATGTATCCTCATTTTTATTTTTCTTATTGGAGAATGAAAAGCTTAATTAGTCAAATTTTTTAAATTATTTTATTATGACATGGTTGTTTTATAGGTGTTGATGAACCAGTAAAGGTAGAAACTGTATTAGTAAAAATCTGCCATAAGAAAAGGAAGGATAGTGCTTGCCCTGTTATGAGTGTAAGTGCTTGTTGAATTAAATTTGATTTATTACTTACTCTTGATGTAAATTTTAATAGTTAATAATCTTGCTATAAGATAGGGTGAGACACATTAGTGATAAGAAAAGCTTAATTAATCGCTAAATTTTTATTATAAAAATATTCATTCATTATATTTGTTTTCAAGTTTGAATTCTTTTAATGCCCTACATCCATTTTAAATGTCAGTAACCTTCATTTATTTATTATGCAATGTTGACACACTTATACGATTTTTTTAGAGGCACTGGAGAAAGATTTCTAAAATTCTCAAGTGTCATAACCATCTCCTTGTACATTGTGAGCAGGAAACTTCAGCAAAATTATTTATATGCTCCAGTTCCCATTCTACCTAGGAGCATTTGAGCATCATTTTTTATTGGCGACTTTCTACTTGTCCAATTGTGTAAAGATCTCGTATAAGGAAAAAATTGACAGTTGTGGAACATTTTTCTATCTCATAATATGATATTCTATAAGTCAAAAACCAAAATTTTTGGGGAGATACACAAAAGGATAAAGGATAGTTAAAATTAATCAAATTCCTCTACAACATTAACAATATTGTGTGAGTGAATGGAATCTCACGTATTAAGTTATATGGTTAATAATTTTTGCTGTACATTGAGGTATTACATTTTTCATCAAATAATTATTGTCCTATTTTGATTAACTTAATTATCAAATATTTAAAAATTAAGGCAGTGTAATAATTTATATTCATATATTTATTGCAATTTGATGTTTTCTTCTAAATGTATACTAAATCTTTTGGATAATTAGTCTATATAATCTAAAATTCATTCATACATTGGTAAAAGAAATAATGGCCACCAATTAATTCTAATGAATTTATTTTCTGAAAATGAAACATTTTTTTTTTCCACAACTTTCATTAATATTTCTGAAGGTCTATCTTTCATTTGGTTGAGAGCAGAACAGACACTAACCAAAGTCCCAATGTCAAGTTCACAAGTTCATCTAAAGTTTTGGTATCTAGCTGTGAGAATGTTCAGGAAAAGGTTTTGATAAATGATGATAGATTTACTATAGAAAATATTTAAAGTAGTGGAGGAAAAAAATATTTTATTTTCAGAAAATAAACTTATTAGAATGGCTCATTTGTGGTCATTATTGCTCACCAGTGTTAAACTTTATATTAGATAAACTAATTACACTGGGAAACAATTTGAAACTCAATTTTTGTTGAGTTAGATTTTTAGCTGTTTTTTATAGAATTAGTTATGCTGGTTTCAAAACTGTTTTTAGTTTTCTTCTATCATGTCCCGTTCGGTTTCTATGTGGGTGGGGCTCATGCTGGTCTAGACCAGCCTGTTTAGTTACATCTGTTATACTGCGGTGAAACGTTGTGTGTCGGTATGCAGTATTTAGTATTTCGTTACGGAAGTGTATAGAACTACATTGTGTGTTTGAACTGAAACGTTTCCTTATGGCTACCTCTGCTCCTACGCGTCGAAAGTGCAAAAACAGCCTTGTTTCTTTTTGTTATATTTATTATTTATTTATATTACCATTCCCAGTCAAAGGACAAACATCATTACATTTGTCATACAAGCCTATTTTGCCTATTTTAAATTGAAACTTGGTGATCAAGATAAAGCATGGGCACCTCATAAAGTGTGTAAACAGTGTGTTGAGGGTCTACGTGGAACACGTGCTAAGCTTCCATTTGGTATACCTATGATTTGGCGCAAGCCCAAAGATCATTCAAGTGATTGTTACTTTTGTATAGTGGAAACATTGGGATATAACAAGAAAAACTAATGTAAAATAGACTATCCGTCACCTATACGCCCAGTACCCCATTCAGCCAAAGTACCCGTGCCAGTTTTCAATGAATTTTCCTCTTTGGAAGAAAGGGAATACAGATATGGTGCAGATGAAAGCGACTCATTGTTAAAAAAACATTGTTAAAGACTTTCTTGCAAATACACGAGCATTGAATTACTCCAAAATTGTCCAGCAACTCTTCAAAAGCTAGTTTGCCACATGCGCATTAAATTGCATTTTTTACACAGCCACCATGCTAATTTCCTGGACAATCTTGGTGCAGTGAGTGATAACCACTTTCCATCAAGACTTGAGGGTCGTGGAAGCAAGGTATCAAGGTAGATCAGACATACATATGATGGCAGACTATTGTTGGAGCATCAAGCACAAATTTGCACAAATTAAACACTCCAGAAAAAGCTAAAAACGCTTATTTATCTTAATTTTTAAGTAATGCTCATTAATTAAACAATTTTATATGTATGAACTCGATTTAACTTACATTAAATGTTTTGTAAACTGTATATTTGGTATGTTTTTACTTTGTGTTCTTTCAAATGCATGATTTTTATGATTTCTGGGGATATCCTGTAGTTTAAAAGTTGACGTGATAGACAAAATCTGAGGTTACTCTCAGATTCAAACGCCAAGAATCAGTGAAAAAACAGTGTCAGATCGAACTCAACAAAAAATATGTTCCCAGTGTTATCCATAAGATAATATATACATAATGAGGGAAACCAAGCATATGGGTATTTATATTGTGATAAACTTTTAAATGTAAAGTAATATATGGTTATTGGTAATTAAAAATATTAAGCAATGATAATTTTGAAAAAGTTTTTGTTCATTTAATAAAGTAAAATGATTTACTAAAAACGTTTTGTTGGGATGAACTAACTGAAATTTTACAGACTAATTAGTCTAAATGGTTCCCATCTATTTATTTAACACCTTAATACAAATATTTTCTCAAGATAAGGAGTTTTCTGGCTTTTAACGATATATCTACTTTTTGCTTCTTATTGTGAGTTACAAATACATTAAGAAAAAACAAGGGGTTAAACAATGTTAATAAACTTATCAAAGGTATAGATTACCAGAATAATTTATGTAAGAGCTATGAAATTATATTTTGCAAGTGATCACATAAGGAGCCTGTACTCTGCAGTTGTTTAAGAACTGGCATTAGTCTGATTGAAATAGAAGAATCAATTTTCCTAAGCATTCAACAAGTCATTTTAACTAACAATATAGTTAGTTCAAATATTATGTATAAGCCAAGATATATAGTGCCTGAAAAAGCATTACTTTTTTTTTGTCCAGATCAAACTAAACTATTAGTTTAAAGATTTTGAGTATTATTAGGAATATTTCATTCTTAACTAACAAATGTTTCTCTCATACCTTATATTCTCCGTCTTCATTGGTTTCTGTACATCATCTCCCGTTGGCGAGCGCTTTCGGACACTGTCCATCTTCTGGCCGAATACATAAGATACATCTTCACGGTCCGTATTCCAGAAGATGGACAGTGTCCGAAAGCGCTCGCCAACGGGAGATGATGTACAGAAACCAATGAAGACGGAGAATATAAGGTATGAGAGTTCTATATTCATTGCTGGTAGAAATAATAATAACCCTTTAGATTATTTACCTAACAAATTTTTATTTAAAATTTCATCTCTGTCAAAATTTCTTAACAACAGTTTAGTACAATAGAAATTCACAGTAGATTACAACAGACATATTTATAAAAGGGAATTCGTTCTTTACCTGAAATTTTTTAAAACTTCTTCATATTTCAGACCAAAAGCCTTGATATTTTGTTTTGCAATAAAACAAGTTGACCCCACCTTTGACCAGTGAATCACTTCATCAGTTTTGTGCTTTCTATTTGCAATTGTAATGTCTTAATTTACTGACTAATATTAAATGTAATTAATTGGATTCAAAAATTATTTAGACTTGGTATTTTTCATTTCCAATTAGTTTAAATTTGTCTAATCTTGATTAGCTAGAGTATAATAAAAATTTTAACTCCTTTTAGAAAAATGTAATTGCCTCAAATCTCACATATTGAGTAGAATTGGGGTTACTTTTTGACTCTAATAAATGATATTACATGAATTAATTTTTGCTATACTATCTGTCAATTGCTTTCACTCCAAAATATTAAGGGTTTATTTATAAAATTAAATTAATTAATTAATTAAATTCTATAATGCACTCAGGGGTGAACTAATCACGCTGTTGAACGGAATTCTTGTTGAGGGGATGTCTTGCCTTGGAAGAAGNATATTATTTTCTTTTTTTAATATAGGTATCATTGGGAACAAGTTATGTACCTGTCAATCCCTCAGAAGACTGCCCCCCACCCAAAGCTCCTACTGTTTCTATTCCTACTGAAACATTCAAATTACCAGCTGTAGGTAGTGTAGTGAAATCCTACCATCTCATTCTCAGGGCATCCACTTCTTCAGCCAATGTTGAATATCCTACATTCAAAGATGAATCTGGTAAAAATTTATTTAAATATTCATAACTTAACCTGAAGTTATAGTTAATGCTTGATTGTTTATAAATTTATTCTTTTTATTACTTAATTTTCATTTTATATTAAAGCTCAAATGACTATTTAATTCCTGATTTTAAAACATTCAATTATTTGCTTCTAGTTTGTACTATTATTTGATAAATAAACCCCCTCCCCTGTATGGCTGCAAAACTAAGGATTGTGGAGATATAAAGGCTATCTACAAGTTGCTAATCATTTTTGACATAGCTCTGGATAGGAGTTATCCATATAACACTTATAAAAATTGTTTTTTTAATTTTATTTCACAAAAAAGCTTACCTAGTGCAGAACTCGAACCTTCAGGTCTAACCAAAAATCAGTTGAGCTGTTTGTTATTCAATGAATATTTTTATTTTGTGTAATAAGTTAAAAATTTATGTATAATCCACCACAATTGTGTTGAATATGCATAACAATTGTCAGTTCCATAAAAAATTCACAACTCTTGTCTATTTCTTGGGCAATCATTATAGCTTGAATCATAAATTAATTCCTCAATGATGGTTAGAATATTTCCACGTTTGCAAACTTGTATAAGTTTTTTTTTCTCTTATATAGCTCTCATCTATATGTATTGTGAAGTAAAAGAATGTTTGTAATACTCCTTTATCCATGTTTATAAATTATCAGGGTATTTTAATGTAAAATATACAATCAATAGTAATTGTGAATTTTTCTCGATTAGATCATGTTGTCAAAAAAAGGAAGACTGGCAAACCTGATGACAGTGATCCAGTTCACTTTGGAACAAACATTGTCCTCTTTGACAAACAGAATCGATGTATGCTCAATGATGGAGAATATGAGTTCTTCTTAGAAAAGTTGGAAGATGGCTCCCCTAAGCTTTCTCAGACATCTGTTTCAACTTGGGAAGACTGTGGATATGATAGAGAGGTATATGCAAAATTATATTTTTTTATGAATAAGATATAGGCCTAGGATTTCCAGTCTTAAATTCCATTATAAAAATTGAGGGGAATTGAGGGGGTCCTCTTTTGTAATGTGGATAAACCAAATTGACTATTTAATCTTAATACAGAAAGTTTTATAATTATAGTAATCACTAAAATTGGGAAAGAGGAAGAGGGGTTCAGAGATTACCTATATTACAAAGACGTTAATATCTTCCTTGTTCTTGGTGATTGAATAAATTTATAGGATTCATTAGGTGCAATATATTAATGCAATTTTTTTTTTTTTTTTTTTTTTGTTGAGATTATAGGAATTTTTATCATCCTTAAAGTGTTATTTGTTTTTTGTTTATTATTTGATATTGACACAGACTACTTTATAAGTGTACTAATTCCTGAAATCAGGAAAGAGGAAGAGGGGTTCAGAGAATGATTTAATTGTAAAAGCATTAATATATTCTTTATTAATGGTAGTTTGAATAAGTTTAGAGAATTTAATAGGTGTAAAATGTAATTTTTTAATTTTATTTTAAAATGAACGTGTGCTAAGAAAATTAACTTAAAATACAAAATTACCTATCTAGGCTTTAGTTGTGGTATTTAACCCCATGTTAAATTTTAAACAAGAAATGCATGGGAGCCAGAAAAAAAATCTTACTACCTCAGCTGGGACTCGAACCCTGGTCTCCTGCTTTCCGGGTAGGCCACTACACCACCGAGGCAGGCTAGATAACTCCCAAGCTCCCCGCCCTTTACTCCGAGTCTAAACCCCCAAGTAAGAGAAATATATTGTCTAATACTCAAAAGATCAATTGTCTTATAGACTCGGAGTTAAGTGTGGGGAGCTGGCGAAATTATTTAGCCTGCCTCAGTGGTGAAGAGGCCAGCATACTTGCCCAGATAGCAGGAGACCCGGGTATGAGTTCCGGCTAAGGTAGTAAGATTTTTTTTTCTGGCTCCCTTGCATTTTTTGTATAAAATCTAATGTGGGATTAAATACTACGACTAAAATCATTAACTAAAAAATTTAATAAATTCTCTTGGACCGTTTTTAGTTATTATATTATTAATAATAAATCATTATATTAATTATATTATTAATAATAA
>KZ806868.1:182557-197745 GCA_000696205.2 Oncopeltus fasciatus
ATATACCATCTGGATTGAGAATGAGAGTTTAAACAAACTCTCATTCTCTTTTCAGCCCTGAAGAAGCCATCACATGATGTGCGAAAGCTCGGCAAAAAAGAACAATTTGACTCGGTCCAACCCGGAAGATGAAATGGTAAATACATCTGACGACCGACGAAGCCTACGTGAATATTTCAATATTTGTAGAAAACATTACAAGGAGAGAAACATACTTTTACAGTACTCCAAAACAGTGAAGCTGAAGATAAATAATTTAAAACTGCTCATAAACTTTAATATCTTTCAACAAGAAAGTTGTTATGCAGTAGGAGTTCTAAGATCTTAAAAGCAAAAATAAATCTAAATCAGTTATGTATAAGTGAACTTCAGATAAGTATATAATAATAAAATATTAGAAATAAATATTATTTTTTAACTATAAGAATTTTTCTGTTCTTCAAGCCAGGAAGTCTAATGAAAAAAAAGAATACTAAAAGGAATATGTATAGAGGAGGCAGTTGATTAACCCTGTTGTCATTTATTATCAGAATGAAGAATTAAATATATTGCCATTTTAAGTAAATGTTGTTGTGGAAATAGAGGTAAGGTATCCATATTCTCCATGCTAACATTGAAGTGTCTGGGATCAACTGTCTCAAGAATATTTGAAGATAAATAATAATTAAAAAATAAGCAACTAGCAAGGTGGATAGAATGCATTCAGCATTGAATGAGTTTTGCTCATCGTGTATTAAATCCATTCACCTGTTTAAAAAAATACAAATTATGAATGTCCAACTCATATTCCACTCACAATCAGTTTAAATTAATACAGCAGTAAACAATCACGCATGTTCATTAAACATTTTACAAATATCACTCAGAATTCATAATTTTCTTAACAGTATTTATTCAAAACTACATAATAAGATACAATATAGGTGTTTATAATTTAGGAACTGTTTTGAAATTAACTATGTTTTAGTTATCGAGAATATCCTGTTAAATAGACAGATTTCTTATTCTTATCTTAGTAAACTAATGAACTGCTATTGTATATTATACAATTTCCACAGTAGATGTGGAAGTTGTACAAGCTAGGGATTATTAATTACCCTCATAATTAAAAAATAAATTTATATTTTTTTTTCTTGTAACACTTATTGGTTAACACAATTTTTGTTTATGATTGTGGTAGAATTGTTTTCCATATAATTGCAGTAGGGCACATGTAAATATTATTCAAAATATAAATATTTGTACACTGATCAAGGGTTGGCAAACTTTCTTTTGGGAACCTTAAGACTTGAGGTCATTGATTTAACATAGAATTAGTATTCTTTCCTTTCCTCAATTCCACCATTTTAGACACATTAAAGTATTTTTTAATTAAGTTAATTTTGAAATTTAGTTCATTAGTAAGTGTGAGTATTTTTAACTCAATTTAATTGAGGTAGGAAATTCAATATTCTCTTAAAGAGAAATTTAAAATTTTTGAACAGCATATAGAAATATACTGCATCTTGAATTCAAACTTAAAAGTTTTGTCTCTTCAACATTTTATTGTAATTTCTCATTATTGTTCAACCAACATTTGTTAAATTTGTTTAAGAATTTAATGCTTAAAGCATCATAATACCTTTCTACAGATCTATTTTTGACCCTGTAAAGATAACCTTATATGTCTGTTTATATTTATTTATAATTAATAAAACTATTACCATAAATTTCTCTTATAAATTTTTTAAAATCATTTATTTAAGTTTTATTCATATATAACTTCTTTTCATTTTTTAAATTTTCTTTAACCTAAAAAATTTAAACTACCAAAAAAATTGAAAATTAATAAAAAAAAATACATGCACAAACAAATATATATAATATATTGCTTTGCTCAACATAGAAATGATTGAATTGAAAATGATTTTGGAGTCTCCCATAGTTATTGCTCCATGTCTCTCTGGATGGGAGGCATTACCCTCTCACTGCTCCCCATTACCACCTTCTGATCATGTCCGATGTTAATTTTATTTTTGGCTGACCTCGTCACCAGTTATCACTGTCACCATACAAAGTTTGGTTAATGTAACTCAAAAATTGTAGAAGTTTGTCTCAGAAAAGAACTCAGCTCACCAAAGAAAATAATTATACAACTATTAAAAAAATCCTAATATGAACCAAGTGCCATTTTTGAAATCAATTTTTTTTTTTTTTAATATTGGAAAAGAGCTTATCAAATGCATGACAAAAAATGTTGCTGTATTTGCTTTAATTAACTTAAATTATATTTTCTATTTTAGTTTCCTGAGCGACACAAATCTTCATTTAAGAAACTTTCTACTGGACCAACCTTAAAATTTAGACTGCAGTGGACTAGAGAGCAAGTTACTGCTCTTGTGGATAGACCTACTCCTTTTGTTCCATTGGAATATAGTGTAAATGAAATTACAACAGGTAGGAATGAGTATATTGCATGCTTATTATCTTTGCATCTTATATTTTGAATAATATTATTAACATATTTGGTGTGAATATAAGCACAAGAGGTGTAAACCAAATCATCCAAAATTCTTACTGGGCCGTTCACTCTTGCTTTAATTTTCAGTTACTTTTCAGCTGCTGGCAGCCTTTTCGAAAGTTATATTTCTAAAGAAGTCTACTAAATTAAATTTATAAACCTATTAAAACTAATATCCTAACATTTATTGCAAAAACATTAGTTACATAAAAAAATTCTTATTAAACCTGAATAATTACAATACATTTTTATTTTTAATCATGATTTAACCATGTAATGGAAATTAATAATTTGCAAGATGTTTCTCTTATGATATAAGTAAAGTTTCATAGGTGTAAAAATCTCAAATTTCCTCCTAGTAGTTACTGTGGATTGTGTTAGGCAAACTTAATTTGTTGTACATTGTCTTAAAAAATTGACATTTTATTTTTCACACTTACAGTGCTAAATAAAGTTAAAGTAAATATTGTTTTTTAAAGTCCAGTTTAAATACAAAAAAAAAACATATTTAGAAAAAATTATTTGGAACAGTGTTAGTAATGGGGTAATTAATTTTAAAGTGTATTCCATTTCAAATAATTTGTCTTCTCTTATTTTTTGTTAGCAATTGATTAATTTTTATATGCTTAAATGATTGGTCTTTGATCCTCAAAAACAAATAAGGTAAGCTTACTTAAAATTATTCTTCTGTCTAGTTCTCATTTCCAATATGAGATCGATTGGTTCCAGGATAAGTAATCAAACTATATGTTAGTTTATAGCCAAAATGATCGAACCAGTTTGTCTATATTATTTATACCTGTGCAATTTTAGCTCAACATTTTGCAAGTAATATTCAGGACCTCATAATCCAATTGAACTGGTTTGGTCTTCTAAGTTTTATTAGTAAAAACAAGAAAATCTTTATGAATTATTTTATTCCTACTTATATAATTATATGAACATTTGTGATATATTTTTCTTAATGCTTAAAATATTTTAAAGAACATCTGTAGTTGAGATTTTTTAAAATTCATTCTGACATAGGTCAATCCAAATGTCATAAAAAACTAATTAGAAGTAGTTTAGATATCTATTTGTGTCTAAAATAAATGTTTTCTCTTGTTTAGCTATACCTTTATTTTGTGCAGGAACTCGTCCTACCAATAAGTATGGGGATTTAACTGTTGTTTATCAATTCCTATACAACAGTAATTCAAAACAGCAAACTGAAGCTTCTTCTGACATGCATTGCCCTTGGTGCTCAATAGACTGCAAAGTGCTTTACTCTCTCCTCAAACACCTTAAACTCTGCCATCCTAGGTTTAACTTTGGATATGTTGTACGTACTTTTTCTGTCATTACATGAGATTTATTAGGCTTGTTGTTTTGTAGAGTTTTAATATATATCCAGTATTATTAAGATGGCTGAAAGGATTTTGTTCCTTAGTGCCTTGACAAAACTCTCCATAAAAAGTATTATTTTAATACAACATAATCCAATTTACTACTTGTCAGGTACTGAAAAAGAACTGCTTTCTTAGTATATTCAGACTTCTTCATTTATTTGAAACCTAAACCTTTGCAATTTATGAGGAAAAGTATTATGTGCAATCATCTAATGTTATTGTGCCTAATATAAATATATTTCGGATCTCATATTGTTTTAATGATAAAGAAATTATATTTAATTTATGAAGAATTTCTATTATAAGAATTTCAGAATTGCTTCAATAATTTATCTCGAGTTATATTAATTTGCCACATAGTGTATATGGGGTCTTGTTTACTACTCCAAGTTTCTTTTTTAAAGTAAAAGTTATCAATATTAAATCATATGACAAATGACAAGTATCTCATTACTAGGTTAAGGTACCCTTTTAAAAATATTATATTCAAAAAAAAATTTTGAATAAAAAAAAATAAAATAGTAAGACTTCCTTCCCTAAAATATCTACATGTTGTTTGATTATTCATGGTTGCCTTTAAATAAGACAATGTTGAAACGAATATATTACCATAAATAAATTTATTTTTGTAGAATTTTTTTTTTTTTTTTTTAGTTGAAAATTAGTAAACGAGCAATTGTGAGTGGCACAATTTGTTGAGAACTTTGTGCAAAAATATTAAGGAAGGTAACCATTATAATTCAGGAATGCAATATGTCTGTTGAAATTGATGAATCATGTTTTATTAAAAGAATATATTATTTTAGAAAGTGTTATCCTCAATATCATTATGTGTTTTGGGGCCATTTGAAGGAAAAATATCAATGAATGTTTCCTGTATACTGCCAAGAATACAGTATACTGTTAGACTCATTGAAAGCTCCTCGTGGCCTAAAAGAACTATATCTTATTGTCAGAAAGCATATGAGAGATAGATAAAGGATACTGCATGAATTGAAATATAAACATCTATCTGTAAATTCACATAAATAAAATAAAATACCGAGATATGTTGATATTAGAGATCCCCGGAATAAAATATGGAGTGACTAAAAATCTATAGGCCTAAACAAGCTCAGAAATGTTTCACTATTGATAACTTATTATGGATTTTAAATGTAAGCATATAATGGGTACAATTGCTCTATGGAAGATAGATTGTATTTTTTAGTTTTTCTAAATTTTTAATATGATACATTGTCATATTACTCATGATTTACTTTTATGACAACCTATAAACTGAAGAATATAAAATAGTGTTTTCTCATTCTTCATTTTACATTCTTTTCCTGGTTAACACTTAGCCTGCTCTAAAGCCAAATATTAAGCATGTTTTAAACCTAGATGTAAATAAAAGAGGCTGGCTGGCCCTTTTCTTGTTGCAAAGTTTCCAGAAAAATTCAGAGCAAACTTCAAAACAGAAATTATGGAGACTCATAGCAAAAATTGTCTGAAAATGAATATTTTTATTTTTAACATCATGGAGTTATTCTTTAGGGTTGATTAAACCTAACTGTTTATAATAAAATTAAGGTAAATTGTAGCTAAACACTGATTATTTATTTTCAGGCTGTCCAAGGTGGTGTGATGATAAATATTTCTGTGAATGAGAACTATGATGGTAGTAGCTGGACTACTACTGGAGGATTGTCAAGGGGGACAGGACCTACTAGAAGACAGCCACTTTCTCATGTGATAGTTTGCCGCCCCAAGAGGACTCACAACCTATCAGAGTTTATTAACACAGAAGAAACTGAAGCCCCGAGGCCCTACATCACTGGCCACAATAGGTAACATTGGACATGTAGATTAGAAAAATTTAATTTACTTTGTGTAAAAGGGTCTTTTAAAAATGACTCAGATTTAAAAAAATTCTATAATTCTAAGATGATTTTAGTTGGGGTTCGGTCGAGGTAGATCCAAAAAAACACAAATTAAAAAAATGTATTTTTTTTAATGAAGGATTATTTGCCAACGTTTCGGCTTACATTGTAAGCCATCTTCAGGGCTGTAGAAATACAATGTCATGAGAATACAGTAATATTTGAAATTAGTATAATAGAGAATTATAATATAATGTGATATCAAGAGTATGAATGTAGAAAGCTATGTAAGACAATTAAAAGTTTATGAAAACAATTTGAAAAAGAACCAATTTGAAAAAAACCTGCAAACAAACAACTTATTGACAAGAAAAAAATTGAAAAATATCATTAAAGCAGTAATTTGCCACACCTACCTATCATGAAGCTGAGAGAGGACGTCCTGTCCCTAAGTACACATTTCCATGACTAAAACATTATTAATTTTGAAGTAAAAGGGAGTGGGGGTAGCAGGTACAAGGCAGGCGGAAGGTGTAAATGGAAAGCGGCCTGTTACAAGAGAGGGCAATAAAAGGACAAAGGAAAAAAAGGGAAGGGTATTATTGGGAATAAGTGACTTTGGAACTGGGAAAAATGTTTTGACTGGTTTATTGAGACGGAGGGCTGATGGTTTTTAGAATGTTAAAAATGTTAGAATAAGTTGAGGAAATTTGTTCTATGTCTGTTCTGTCGTTAACTGGATAGTGTTGTAAGTTGATGTGAACGGTTTCAGACAAAAGATGTTTGTGTTGGTAGGGTTCAGTGGAAAGAATGGTTAAGCTATCGAAGTCAAATGTGTGTGCTTCATGAAAAACACATCAAGAATAAACTAATAAAAACTGCCCTCACCAAACATGTTTTTACATTATATTATAATTCTCTATTATACTAATTTCAAATATACTGTATTCTCATGACATTGTATTTCTACAGCCCTGAAGATGGCTTACAATGTAAGCCGAAACGTTGGCAGATAATCCTTCATTAAAAAAATACATTTTTTTAATTTGTGTTTTTTTGGATCTACCTCGACCGAACCCCAACTAAAATCACTTAGAATAATATCTATGGTCAACAAACTCTCATTTTGAAAATTCCATAATGTTAATTATTACAATTATAGTTATCTTTGTTTATTTGGATGTAATGTAGTAATATTATTTTTATTTACTAAAAAAAGTGAAATACAACAAATATAAAATAGAACTGCAAAAAAAAAAAAAAAAAAAAAAAAAAAAACTACTTTGCTCTTATATCTATGTATATTTCTCTGAACTTAAATTGAATTTTATTTCCATTGTACATAACAAAAAAATTATGTCTTAATTGACATGGTTAGAAGTTCGTTGAATGTTGACTACTATGCTGGTGAAATTAGTCAGAGTTTCAGCCAGAATCAGAAAAATAAAATATTCCATTAAAATTTAAGTAATTATTTGATTATTGCTGATGTTTCGACTTAACTTGTAAGTCATCATCAGGGCGATAAAAGTTATCATTATCGCCCATATGATGACTTACAAGCAATAATAAAGTAATTACCCAACAATTTTGGAGTATTTTATTTTTCTGATTCTGGCCGAAACCCTGACAAATTTCACCCACATTATAATGTCAATAGGTTATATTTTTTACCTTAATTCTTCAAATGAAATAAAATAAAAAAACTTGCTCCTGTAATGAAAATCAATGTAAATGAACTAGAGGATAACAGAATTCACAAAATTAAACCTATGAAGAAAGTTTGATGTCTTCATAGAGACATGTCGCGCCTTCGTCAAAGAGAAGTGCAATAGGAACCTGTTCCTGTATATGTATGTATATATGTGTATGGAAATTAGTATATTTTCTTTACCATGTACGCACAGTATGTATATGTTGAAGGTTAAAGGGTTCTATATTCATAAACTTGACTCCCCAGTCCAAGTTCAGAACAATATCAGCAGGTGGTTTAAATACTTCTCGATTCTGTAGATCTTAATTGTTTTTTTGTTGTTTTTTTTCGTCTTGTCCTGTGTAGGGAAAAAGATTTCCCCCCAGGCAGTTGATACTGATTTTGACAATTTATCTAAGGGTGTATTTATATATATATATANTAGTCAAATCAATAACATGTATCACGACACTCAATACATATATATATATTTATTTATTTATTTATTTATTTATTTATTTATTTATATGTATATATATTTTAGGCTCAAGCTTCTGATTTTGGGAGAATAGTGTTAAAGAAATTGATTTGTGATGAATGGACTTAGACAGCAAATCTATTTGTTATTAGCTAATTTTCCTTGGGGCAATCAAGCTATTCATTTCGGGGTCATGATCATCACAATTCGACTTTGGAGAAGCTCAAATACTAAATTATATATTATGTATAGTAAGAGCAGGTGAAAAAAAGAGTGTAGTACAGACAAAAAAGTATTTTCTGGGAGATTTCTTGCCCTTTGTCAGTAAGGAGTGAAAAGTGACTGGTACTGCGGAAAGGGCTCAAAGGAAGTGGAAGACGATTGGGATTTCCCTAATCCTCCTATTGTTGGCAATGATGCTGGGTCTTGTTGTGGCTTTGAGAATGTGGATATAAGTGTACTCTCTCATATTCAGTTGCGAATCTGAAGCCGTATCAGGGAGTTGTTCAATCACTTGAACTGGGGAAATGTCATTAAAACACATTAAATGACTCTGAGCATGCCTTGCTATAGGAAGTGGTTTTGAACAGAATGCTCTGTGGTTGTTAAGTCTTAAGATTTAGGGGTATAGTAAATTTTTCTCCATAAAAAGCAGGACCAAAATTGCATTGAAGCAGGATTTTTAAGATGGCATGTTATGAGGATTGGATCTTATAGGTTAAGTGGGTGTTGACAGTTTTTATATTTCGGTAGGATAAACATCTTCTTTTGTTGTTACCCCAAGTACCTTGTTTTGGTAGATTTATAAGGGTTTTAACCGAAAGTTTTTTTTTCCTATCCAGAATATCAGAAGGATGGGGGCTCGTAGCTGCGATTGTTTCATTTTGTACATACATACAAAATGAAAGACTCGCGGCTGCGATGTATAATAATCAAGAACAGGTGGAATAGAGTGCAGCGCACTCACTAAAAGAAAAAATCACATGGAGTAAAATTTTCGGGGATCTCTCGCCATTCATAGGTGAGGAGTGGAGAGAGACTCCTTCAGAGAATACCTCTCTTCACTCCTTACCGACAAAGGGCGAGAGATCCCCAAAAATTTTATCCTTGTGATTTTTCTATTTGTGTTGTCACTGAACTCTCTTACCCGCCTGCTCTTGATTACTATATATTTGGATTTATTTATTTTTATATAGTGTATATCCCAAACCATTGGATGAGTTCATTAGAAGCTAAAACAGATGGAGGGGCATTTTTAGAGAGAGATCAACATTTATGTTTAATATCTTTGTTGTTAGAGTTAAGAAAAACTTTTGGGACATCATAGGTGTAAAATTTAATTTTCTAACATTTATGTTCTATTACATTTTTATGAAAACACTTGTTAAGAAAAAAAATTATGAATGTAGCTAGATGGTTGAGCACTTCCCCTCTCTTCCTTCTCGGTCAGTCTAGAGCAAAGCTTGGTAATCGTACTTTTCATACTCATCCTTCTTTCTGGCTTGTAAATTAAATTTCCTCATTTACTCTTATTTTTTAACACTTTTAATTAATAAAGTGATAAATCTGCTTAGATTATGTAGCTCCTGGGTAACAAAATGTTTTAATTATTCTGCTGAACAATTCATTCTTAGGGGAGGCTCTGCAAAATAATATTTGATGTTAAAAACCTTTGCTTCTCAGTAAATTTCCCTTCATTCAAATTTTCTTTGTAGTTTGTTTAGTATTTAAAAAAAAAAATGATTTCTTTGATTAAAATAGTGAAATTTATATAGCTTATATCTATTACACATAAAATAAATTAATATAAGGCTTCATTAAGATTAGGTTAAAATAATTGCACAGCCGTGGCTGCAAGCAATCTCCTAAATAATATAAAATATTAAAGGAAGTTTTCACTTCTTACATTGTTTTGCTGAAGTCTAGTTTGATATATTTACTATTTAAAAAAAAAAAAAAAAAATTGCAGGCAATATCACCATACATCAACTTGCTTACCAATCTACCCAAAGGAAATGGACATTGATTCAGAAGATGAGACTGATCCTCGTTGGTTACAAAAAAAAACTGTGATGATGATAGATGAGTTTACTGATGTTAATGAAGGAGAAAAGGAGCTAATGAAAATGTGGAACCTACATGTTATGAAACATGGGTGAGTGGAATATTTTTTTTTTTTTCGGTCCAGGCATAGGCATAGTTGATAGTGTATTGACAAAAAAACAAGATTTAACTGTTTTAACTAATTTTCTCTAAACAAAAATTAAGATAGAAGGTAAGTTTATTAAGGTTGGTCTTGAGAAAACTGGGTAATAAGATGATAAAAGAATCTGCATTTTACAAAAAATATATAATCTAAATGATGTAACTTAATGTCTGTTATATTATTATATGTTTTGATAAATTACAACTGTTTTCAATTTATTCTTTCTTCTTCAGTCCGGAATAACAAATCTTTTCTATAGGTTGTGGAAAAAAGCAGCTCCACAGTTTAATCTTTCTTTTTCAAGGTTTCTTTTCCCGGTGATTTCCAGCTGTTGATTCTGTAAGTTTTTGTGAGTCTCCCACAGCCAATTCCTTCATTTTGTTTCCTGCTACTGTGCACTCATCCAATAGGAGCAAATGTTTAGCTTTCTTTACTTCAATTTTTCAGAAAAGTTAACTATTTTCTCCTAGATTTTTTCTAAAATTCCCTCATTTAGTGAGTTAGGTAGAGCATTTATAACTACCCCTTCCATTAACTCAACTTTATTATTTTTTCTCCCAGACTTTTTGGAGTTTCTCCTCACTCCTACTGGAAAGCTCTTCGGTTACAGCTACCAATTTTCCAATCTCTACAGTGATATGCACTTGGTTAGCTTTACTCATTTTTTTGCTGTTAAAACATCACCAGATATTTTCTTCTATATCTTTGGCTTTCTACAGGTGTTTGTTAAGCTCATACTCACTTGTGACTCTATTGATTCTCTCCCTCTTCTTTTTGATATCGGAGCTACCTGTAATAATTATGATCTTTTCGCTCACTTTAGGATAAGCAAGTATAAATAAACAATTGAAGAAATAAGCTTGATTTATATCCTCGAAAGATGCGACCTCATAACCAGTGTTGGAGACCGCATAAGGCACTTTCTCCTACCTAAGACCTGTAGGTTGCTCCGGTGAGGGACTAGTCGCCCAACAAGGTTAGGTGTCCAGTAGTAGCCTAGCATTGGCTGGTAATCCATGCGACTTCCGGGCAGGTCGCTTACTCAATGTGTAAAACCCTGCAATTGCTGCATCTGGAGTCACCAGTTCCGAGTTATGGATAATGGTTTTCTTTTCTGAAACTGTCCATGTTTTATTATCCACTTTTCACACATGACTTTGGAAGGAACCTGGGTTCCACAGGTGTTTGGGTAACCTATCTGGCTCATGGTCGCAGGAGGAAAGTTTTACACCAGGGGGAGGTGTCTGTGGAACCCAGAGCTCCTAACCCCCATATTTAGGAGCCTTTTCTCTATCCACAGCCTGAGGACTCTCCAGATGGCACAAGCATGCCCCTACACCTGTTGTTCAGTTTTAGCCAGACCACTGGCATAGGTACGATAAACCCAGACCCTGTACAGTCTATGATTCCCAGAAGGTTATTTCGCCCTGGATACTTATTTTTATTTTATTTATTTTTTTAGTTGTCTAATATATTTTAGTAAAGAATAAAAAATAACTACTTCTAAATTTAATTTCCTTGAGTGAAGAATCAAAATCCCATAGCATGCAAAAGAATATTTTATTTTATTTTGTAAGTTAGTCCTTACTTTCTTCAGTTCAGCAATAGTTTTGTTAAATCTTATAAAAAAAATATAAATGTAGTAATATATAATAAATGCAAGGGAGTTAAAATTTAAAAAATCTTACTACCTCAGCTGGGACTCAAACTTGGGTGAGGTAGTAAGATTTTTTATTCTAACTCCCTTGCGTTTCTTGTACAAAATTTAATGTGGGATTAATACCACAACTAAAACATTATTTAAATGTAATAATATTTATTTTTTAGATTTGTTGGTGATGTTCAAATTCAGTTAGCCTGTGAGATGTTCCTCAAAGACAGAGGGAGAGAACTCCTTATGAAAAACCTTTACAGGAACTTTGTATTGCATATGTGTAACCTCTTTGACTTTGGGCTGATCTCACCTCTAACCCATTTTAAAATCATGCAACAAGTTCAAGAAATTATACAAACTGACAAGAAAGTCAATAAGTAAGTACTCTAAATTTAATTATAACTATTTGACTAAGATATTCTTGCTCTATATACTGCTATATATATTTTTTTTTAACAAATAGAAACCAACTGAAAATTAATCTAAATAGAAGCTACTTAATTGGATAATTTATTTGAACCATAGCCACTATTTTATCTATTGCTTTGTTCGTCTTGATGCAGTATTCAGAATGTTTGCCTAATAATCACTGAAGTTTCAGAATATATGGCCATGCTGTACTGTACTTCATAATTAAAAATAAAATATATAAATATACTTACATTAATAATTTTTTCAAAAAAAAAGTTTATAGGTATAATTGTTTTCATTAAATTCAATTTCATAGCAAAATAAAGATGGACATTTCTGTAAATATTGCTCACATGTATGAAATGAAATCAGTGAAAAAATTTATTTTTGGTTTCTATATTGTCAGAAAATTGCTGATAAACATACAAATTAATAAGCATGATTTAGGCACTTAGACAGCCAGATATTTTGAGCCTATATGTATTGAGTTGAGTTAAACAACTGTTATTTCTCAAAACATATCACATATTTTAACTCATATTGTGGAAGTCATCAAAAACATTCTGAAAAAATCTTTTTTTTTTTTTTTTTTTTTTTCCTTAAAGATTACCATACTTTTTCCTAACAAGTAATTTTTATAGTTTCAAGGAACCTATATTTAGCTAAATAACTTGAACAAAGAAGGAAAATGACCCTTTGGAAGAGTGTAATTCTGAAAACTTCTTAAAGTTTTCTAAATTTGTTTATTTATAAAACTGGAAATTGACTAGGATTTCGATGATGATTGTGTTTATCAATTTTAACAATTTCGTTGTATTATTTTAACATATCACATTTAAATTAGTGTTTTAATATTTGGTCCCTTAATTTAACCCCTCGTCGAAGAGAAATAAATCAATAAATACCTTTAAACAATATAAAGTTTATTTTAAGAAAAAATTTTAAATTCATAAATATTAAATACTTACTAGTTAATAAAATTGTTTACAAAAATCACCTTAATTATAAGGAGTTAAAAAAATTATTTCTTTGGCAGTAATTGAAGTCATCTTAATTAAGTGTGAACCAAAATGCTTGCTTGCCATATTTTTTATAGTTAAGTCTCAGAACTAAAAAATAATGATAATAATAATAATGCTTTTAGAGTAAAACACTAGTACTATGTATTAGTATTAATTAGAAATAATACAATTAAAGAGGGTTGTTTTGTCAAAATATTGATTTAAAAAATACAGTTTTCTTGAAATCTTCTCCAGTTATGCTGAGTTCTCCATTTTAAAACTTAAATGATTGATGACCTGAAAAAAAGTTCTGTTAGGCCTAAAAAATAATAGAGACCATTATAACTTAATAAGTTCATAGCATACTGTAACTGCTCTTGTGCCTCAATGAACAAATACCATTGTAACCAAATCTGTTCTATATTGGGTTATCATTTCACTATTTTGTGGTAAGATTTTCACTTACCTGGTAAGATTTGGAGGTTAGTTCTGTGATTTGGGTGACAAGATAAGGGCTCTGTGGACATAATAAGAAAATGTAAACAAATAAATATTGATTAGAAAATGATATAACCTTAACATAATTAAGTAAATCATTAAAATTTGAAATGTTCTGTGATCCAAAAATGAATTAAAAAGTAAGTTAATTTTGAGTTGTTATTGAATTTTTACTGTTTTATTGGAATGTAGAGATGAATGCTGAATAGTTGCCGAGAACATTTTGGTTACCTTGTTGAGTGGGTTCAATTTTGATTAGAGCTCATATGGTGCTTATGAAGTTGTCGGGGTGCCCTGTCCATCTTCTTTAACTTCGTCTTTGCTTGGGGGCCTGGGAGGTACTACTTGTCCATATTTCTAGACTTAGCAACTTGTAAAAAAAATTCTGAGCCTTGCCCAGCTGTGTATCTCAAAGCTGTACCTTTACCCCCTCAGCGTATCTTCAAGTTTCTGGACAGAGTCCAGAGGTCTGCCGATATATGGTGCCTCTGTTCTGTCAGGGCATGCTGCAGAGGCATTATAATTTTCCTGAACAGCATCATTTAAATAAACTGCTTACTTTTTCATTTAATTCTACCCTTTTTTATTTTACTATGAATATATTAATCATTAATTTTTTTTATTGGTTATTTAAGAACTCTGATGCAAGCAAGTTTTCCAATGTCAATAGGTGTGTTACTAACCAGTAAGATATAAAATTATTTATATCTCCCCAAGGTTCTAAAAAATTTTCACTGAACCTTGAAAGTTCAATAAGTGGAGAAATAATCATTTTTTTAAATAACTTATGTTTAACCAAAACTTATAGTAATTTTGATTGACAAAATTGTGGGGTAAAATTCAAATTTTCTTTATTTTTCACCCTTCTTAGCTGATAATAGCGGATTCTCTTAATTATTTCATTATCTCTAATTATGTCCATTCATTTTAAAATCTAATCCATCTGCCTCCTTCAAGGTTTTACTTATTATTACTACAGTTTTTCTGTTGTAATAATATTTTGTTATAAATGAGGTGGTCCCCAGTTATTATGCCAACTAGTGGTAGTTGCTGTTACTACAAAATTGAATTTTAAACATTTGTTTTCAATTTCTTTTTATTCTGAAAAATTTATTTCATTTTGATCATTTGAAAATTTTAATTTCAATAATTCAGTAAAATTTTGGTTTTAAAGTAGCAAAAGTACTGAGACCACCTTATATATTATTTTTATACCTATCTTTTCAAAAATATTTCCAAAAATGAAGCATCAGTTCCTTATTGATAATATATTCCTGGATCAAATTAATGGTTGAATTAAAATTTCATTTGTAGCCTGCTTTAAATAGCAATTTAAGACAAATACTGAAAATATTTAGATTTTAGTTAAATAATGAATATAGAATATATGGATAGAATCAAACTAATTTCTTGAAAACAGTAAATAGTATAAATAAGTATTCGTTTTTTGCTTCTTTTTTTTCTCTTTTTATTTACACATTAATACACATATATATA
>KZ806868.1:197774-213598 GCA_000696205.2 Oncopeltus fasciatus
ATATATATATATATTGGATTTTTTAAATTATATTTTTAATGGACTTTTCAGAATCCTCCAGGACTGCTGGCAGACTCAGAGGGAGCACTGGAACCCACTGGCGCAGGCGCCAAAATTGGATGAGAGTGGCTCACCATCTGGGCAATCATGTGAAACACCATCAGGTGGACAGAGTCGTCGCAAGCCTACTGATGAGAAGAGTAAACGCCGCAGGGGGAGGAGGCTTGGAAGTGGGAAACCAGAGCTTCGCAGTGCTGCCCCAACTTCTGAATCCAAGGATGTTTCAAACAAAAAGTCTGCTCCTTAGGGGTACTAGACCCCTACTCCTTCCTGGCTAGTCTTGATTTATTCATACCTGTTTTGTTATTTATTATTATTTTTTGACGTACTGGGATCATAAGTTCCAATAATGAGAACTTTAAAATAATGCATTAAAACAAATTTATTTTCTCAAAATATTTAATGGCAATGTTTATTACCCTAAATTGCCATACATAATAATTTATGTACTTTGAGTCTCAAGGGAGAAATTTTAATCATATTAAATAATTGAGGAAAAAAAAAAAGTTTCTAAAAGGTATATTAAATTATATTTCCATATTGTTTTTTACTCTTTTATTTATTTCTTCTTTTCATTTATTTTCTAGAATATTCAAGTTTTTCAAAGTAATAAAACTCCTATTGTAAATGTTTAAACATAATCATGTTAATCACTTAAATTATTGAAAATATATTCTCAGACCAAAAAATATTAGTTTATGGATTGTATGGCAACATCAATAATTTGTGATCATTAATTTTGGTATAATTTTTACTCTAAAACACTGACTTTATATATAAATGAAGACATAATGATTATTTGTATGAAAGAAAAATTATATTGAGCTTATGTTTTTAATTAATTGATTTTTTTAATATAAATCAATTATTGAGAGTTATAAAAGGCAATATGTTCATTTAAAAGAATAAGAGAAAGCATTGTTGGCCAATATTTTGGATTTTTTTTCCCTGCCTCTGTAACAAATTTTTTTAGAAAATTCTAATTTACTGTTGTCATCAATATTAGTATTGCATTGGATTTGCAATAACTTCTATTATATTGTGATTTTAATTTAATTTTTTAAAGTTTTATTTATTAATTACATTTTTTTTTAAATTAATGGTTAATTGTTATTTGTGGTTATTTGCCATGCAAATGAGAGTACTCTAAATTGTATTAAAATAAGAGTTATTGATGGTGATCTGTAATATTGAATTGTTTTGTTTTTTGTATCCTTTACTATCTCAGGTGGTGCATTAGTAGTTGGCTTCTATTTTTACTGATAACTTATTGTTCATACATATAAAAAAAGTAAAAGAAAAAATATTTTAATAAATAAATAATTAATTTCAATTATAATGACTGTAACTCTGAAGTATTGCATTGCGTTTAGTTTTATTAATCCATATCTAATTCTATCAGTTGATGTATATTAGTATCAATTTGTATTTTGTGCCTCAAGGCATGTACTCATATTTTTTTAATTTTACAAATCAGCCATTTTCAGTTTGTTTATTCGCTTTGTATATCAATATTTCCCCCCATATTTGATAGTTTATTTTTATAAATTTAAAGAACTAATTTAATCTGAAGACTCTATAACAGCATATTTTGAATGATTTTGTTTATTTAGAGAGTTAATAGTATGCTGAGTACCAGGAGTGATAAAAGGTTAATTAATTGTTTTTCTAATACACTCTTTTAATTGTTGAAAAAATCTTAATATTAGGTCTACGACTTAAAAGAAGTGGATTTCTTTCATTTTAATAACTGCAATTGCGGTGGTGAATTTGTATCCTATTTCTTATGTTTAAAGTTTAGTTGTTGTGTTTTCTTTCAATTGAGGCAAACTTAGTATTCCGAATGTGATATTGTAACTTATCCTCTCTTCCCAATTCTGAAAATTTAGAAGAAAACCATTTTTCCTGAATTATGGACTCAATAGGATGTCAGCAATCTTAATTAATTTCTCTAATGACTTATCTTGTTTTAAATGTTTTACTGAGTGTTGTAGATAGATTTCTGTCATTGGCCTCCAAGAGTATTATTTAAGATTTTTACTACCATGTTCAAGAATAATTGGAAATCAGCAAAGATTTATACTTCCTTTACATGGTGAAACAATTAACCTGTTATTTATACTTCCTTCTTGCTTCTCCCCCCTCTCCTACCCGTTTTTAGTAACTCCGATTCCTGGATTAATTGCCATCCTTTCTATATTTCTATTCTATATTCTCAGTTTTAATGACTTTGTCCAGTTAAACTAAAATAGGAACATTTACATACTATCTTCATATTCCCTTAAGACTACCAAGACCATGTCTCTTCCACAAAAAATGGCAAGCTTTTTGAGAATTTTATTCTTTTAAGTCAATGCTGCATCTAATCTTATCAAGCAATCTTACGTTATTGTCATAAATAACACAATTATTATACATTTTTTTATAAAGCAGTCAATTATTTGTTTATGGTTTTGAATCCAGAGATGAATTTCTGTCTGGAAATTTTTATTCCATAATTTCTAATTTTGTAATGATTAATTGTGTTCAATTCTATGTATGTGATTAATATTTAAATGTTAATATTTATTATGTTCCTAATGAGTATTTATTTATCAGTGAAAGAAGTATTTATCTTGCTGGATGCAAAACAATAATGCTTTTCACAAAATGTTACAAAAACTAATATAAAAACTTTTGTGAAGATCTTAATAGTGTTTTATACATTTGAGAATTAATTAAAATTAAAATTTTTATATACTTTACTTTTTTTTTATGCCAAACATTGGTAAACTCATGAAACCTTTTGTATATAGCTGTAAGTAGACACAATTCTATATTAAATAAAGATATATTTCATATTTTCTCCTTTAAAACATTTAGAAATGTTAAATATTTTGTGCCTTTGATAATAAGTATTCTTAAAAGAATTATTGGGCATTTTAGTATGAACTGTATGCTATTAAAATTTATTATTGTTTACAGATGTATTTTTCCTGTTAAGTATTTTATACTTTAATTATAATCTTTCTTGCAATATTTATATTTTTTAGTTATTTTGTATCAGTTTTGTATTATTTAGCTGCTGAATTTGGAAAGAATCTTAGCTTCTTCTTTTTTTTTACTTCTGAAGCACTTTTTGAATAAAGCTAGAGGGTTTTTTCTTTTTGTTACCATTATTTTTTGTTTCTTTTTTTCAGCTTTATTATTAATTTACACTTTCTTTTTGTACATATATTATTAGTTGACTTTATTTAGATTCCTATCTTTTATTAATGTTGTAAGGGGTCTGAAATAAATAAATATTTATCATTAAATGTGTTTTAATTTATGTGCATTATTAAATGTTCCTCTCTTCATCTAAAACTAAAAGTAGTTTATAAAAATATGCTTTAGCATTCTCAGAAGGCTAAACCAATCATAATGAAATTACATAGACTGAGCAAATTTTGTACATAAAAATAGTAGTGCATTTTCTTCTTTCATTAGGGGTATGGATTTGTTGTGCCAATAAACACTCATATTGTTGGTTTTCTAATATAAAATTATATACTTACTTTAGCATTAATTATTATGGGGTTTTTATGAATTAATCAGTTTGCTTATTTTCGTATATATGTTATTTTAGATTATATGAAAGCTGCAAGATTGAGTAATAAGTTAATTTATCAACTTATAATTTATTATAAACATTATGTGATTTGTTTTCCTCATTTTGAACTCTTCAAATATATTTAAAAAATTTAACTTAAATTAAAATATAGTTTTTAGCCAATATTATTGCACTATTTTTTTTCTTTTGTTAGAATACAAGTTTTGACCAAATTAACCATCTCTTTGTAAGTACCTTCCGTAAATCTCATATTTTGAGCATCAACAGTGAAAGCAATGCAAGAGAATGAAAAACGTAGAATCACCTATTTAAAATCACAACTATTGCTGTAACTGCATATGTGCAGTCTTAACATCCCAGAAATTACATAAAATAAAGGATTAAAGAAGTTGTCAGGGATTGGGATATACTGACTAATGACTTCAGGTTAGTCGAACTGCAAGTAACTGCTGTTATGCAGAACTGTGCCCAGATCCTTTAACTGATTCTTTTTAGGCCTTCATCTTCCTTCGAGAAACCTGCTGCAATTAAGTTAGTCACAGTAAGACAAAGCCTGTGTTTACTGGAAAATGGCCTCAGAAAAGGCTTTTAGTTATTGATTATGTATCTTTTAGAAAGTGAATAAGTTAATATGGAGAGTTTTTGATCGTAGATATTATTAGTAGATGTTTTTTTGTTGGGGTTTGGTCCAAACAACCTTGACTGGTTTGTTGAAGTTCAACCAAAATTGTCCGAACTCCAACAAAAAACTATTAATAAATTAACAAATCTTGTATCCCAGGCCATAACCATCATCTATGTTTCTGTCAAATATTCAAGAGATACTTGCCTAAGTAGTTAAGTGCTACTAAGTATTAAAATATTCTCCCCAAGATTTGGACCGGACATTTTGCAAGAAAGGACCCTGAAAAAAAAATCGTGAATGAGGATGTCCACTCCGAATTATTTGTACTTTGGCAGTGTCATAAAATTTGCTACTTACTTTCTAAATATATTCAGTATTGGTGCATTACCCAGTTTTATGTACCTACTTTTATTTGTATGAGTTAAATATAGAGTTTGACATTATACAAAGAAGTTTTAAACATAAGTTGGATTGAGAAACTTTTTTGATATTGGTTAGTTTAATGATCTATAAAGACATGAGTTACTTAATTAAATTGAAGTTTTTATTTGTTATTCATCAATTTTGATTCCACTGTTAAATCCTTTTTATTTTTAAAATTGCAGAGAAATTATTTTATTTAGCACTCTAACATGTATATTTTATTCTTTATCCTCTGTAACTACTGTATGAAACCTAGAAAAAATATTGCATTTTTTTAAATGTATGGATCCCTGAATATACATTTATTTTGAAAGATATTAAATTTTAAGCATTTCATTCTCTACAAGCAAACATTACCTGATTGTCAGATATGACAGGAACTTATCTTCATTTAACTTCACTTGATGTAGTTCCTAAAGCACCATGTGAAGTAAAAGGCTTCTATGCCTTCTAAGTTACTGAGCAATGCGATGGCATTGAAGTGATGACTTCACCCAGTTTTCTCAGCTCCCTTCACCTCTGATAGAATGGACCTTTTTCATGTAAGTCCTAAGGCAATTGCAATATATGAAAAAAGACAAATAAGTAATTATATATATTTCAAACATTAATTTAACCCTTGAAAGTTAGTCCAGTTACATTTCCAATACAAGTCAAATATAAATCCCAATTTTTACTCACTGTGTACTAGAAAATTTTATGGGGTTTTATTTTTTTAAGGAAATGAAAGGGGGAAAAAATACTCCTGTTTCACTTATGTAGTTAGTTAGGAAAGGGCTAAATTGTTTCTATAATTAATTTTTTTAAATGCTATCATTAATTCGCACTTTAATTAAATTCACTTTTAAACAGTCAAATAATTAATTCCATTTATTACATTAGATGCATTTTTGTTTTGTCATCTTTTTAAAGGGCTTAGGCATTATTAAAAAACCCTTTAATAATATGCTTACAAATTGTTTGAAATTTGCACCTTTTATATATATTTATTACAAAATATCTTGAAAATATTGGAGTTTTTAATTTAAGTAGTAAACTCTGAATTATAAAATTTATAATACAAGTTTTAGGTTAAAAAGTTAAAATGCCTGGTAGGCTTTGCGCTAGAATAGAAATTACTTTAATATATTTTTAGCAGATTTCCTACAGGGAAGTCAAGCTATTTACATTTATACTATGACACAACTTTTGAAAAATGACTATGGTTACTACAGAAATAATGACATACAAATTAATTATCTAAACATTAGGGTTAGTATGATTAGGAATATAAGGCCGGATGTGTACATTAGGGTTATGAACATTTTTATAAATTAATTAATTTCCTCAAATATATCTGAAGTCTTGAATTGTTGGTGTCGAAGTTTAAGTCCCTTGAAAATGGATGTGGAGTATACCAAAAGGAGAGCTAGAAGTGAAGATTTTGGATTATAATTTAGTTTGTAGGGATAACTTATGGTCTAGTATGGGAAGGGTCTCTAAAGAAGTCCTGTAAGAATTTTAAAATATGATAGAATCCTTGTTTAGCAGTATCTGGACAAAATGCTCAGTGTGTGCACTATATGCTCATTGAAGTTAAATTCTATACTAAGAGATCTGTGGAAAAAAAGTTGGTTTCTCTTTAGTAAAATTTTCTTTTCAAAATAAATATGGTAGTAGAGCAGATATGAATAGTGATATTTTTATAATCATTACTAATAAACTCAAAACTTTTGTTTTTAATGTATAACATTTGTTTTAGGGATCATGGTATCCATATTATTTTGTTTTTAATTTATTGAGTGGAGTATAGCATTATTAGATTATATGGGTGCCTATCAGTTATAGCTGAATTTATAAAATAATAATTTATTAAGAATTAATGTTGCAATCTATGAATGCATTTTTTTCTAAGTCTAAAAAGAAATTATCATATATATTAAATGGGAAATTCTCCCCAATTTTTTGGCTTTAGCAAGTTTAATATTTATTTTAATACAATTGATCTCAGCCAGTACTGATTGATAAAAGAAAGATTTATATGTAAAGATAATGTGATCAAACTATGGGGTTTACCTGAACCCTAAATTTTAATTTTATGGTTTGGAAACCTGGCTTCCTAATGAAATTTCAGAATTTCAATAGTTCAAATTAAAATATTTATTATCTATGGTGCTGAGGAGTTAGTTAGCTTAGTTTATGGAGTTCCTGTGTAACAGACTTTATTTGATATTTCAACACTATTTTTCAAATGCTTTGACATGGAATTATATTTTATAAAGCAAACTACAAAATTTCCATAAGAAAAAGTCACTGGATTTTGCTCAGAAATGCTTAAAACAGTTTTCAAACTCTTTATAAATGTCACAACTTTTAAAAAAGACAATGGAAGGGTCCTAAATTAAAACTTAGCTTCCTTATTGCACATCCAATTTTAGTTTTTCTTTCTGTTTTGTTTATATTGTAAAATTTCTTAAGTAAAGCCAAATTGGTCCTTACTTAAGAAATACCAATACATTTCTTTGATAAAAAAAAAAACTCTTTAGTGAGTGGGTATATATATATATATATGTATGTGTGTGTGTATATATACACACACACACACACTACAGTCCCTATAAAAATATTGTGACAACAATAAATATTGATATACGGCGTTAAACAATATGGTACAATAGGTATGCTCTGGATTATTAATAGTAATTTTAAGTATAATTGTATATTAAAATCGGTTGAAATATACAGCAATTGACATTGCAAATCTGAAATCAAAAAACACTATAAAACTAGTTTATTTGTATAGAAAAATAAACTAGTTTCATAGAGAAGAGCCCATCCAAGTTAACATTATGTTTAAGAATGTAATGACTGAAAAAAAGAAGGCTTCTTTTAAGACCATAGCCAGTTTTTGAACATGTATGAATAATATTCAGTAGCTTTTTCATATGGTCATATGTTGATATAATATGAAGTGAATACAAACAAGATAAAGTGGAATAAGAAATTGAGTAAAATCATGAATACCTTGTTTTCAAGTGTTTGTGTAAACTATTATATTTAATTTAGAGTAATGAAACTCAACACAGATTAGTTTATTGATAAAATAAATAGATTAGGAGTTGTACAGAAAAATTTAAAAATCGGGAGTAAGGATTTACCTATAATGTAAATTTACAGTTTATAAGCCTGTATTACAAAAATTATTATGAAAGAAAAATTATTTGTTTTGTTAAGGAAGTTCTTCAAGCTGCTTTTTAATGAAAGAAGAAAAGCTGAATTGACGAAATCTGATGAATACAAGTGAGGAATTTTAAGTTCAAAAAGAAAGTTTTTGACCGTAGAGATTATTGGTAGTTTTTTGTTGGGATTCGGTCAAGGTTGATCCAAAAAATATAATTCTAAAAAAAAAGTGTATTTATATCTGCCCTCGTTTCGGCTTACATTGTAAGCCATCTTCAGGCCTATCATGAAGGCAAGATGGGACGTGTTGCCATCTGACTGGTTTAATCTTGAACATTTGATTCAGGTAACAACATGTCCCCTCTTGCCTTTATGATAGCCCTGAAGATGGCTTACAGTGTAAGCTGAAATGATGGTAGATAATAAAAAATACACATTTTTTTAAAAATAGTATATTTTTTTTTATAAACTTGACAGAACGGTAACAAAAATTCTCTACCTGAATTTTATTAGTGAATACAAAAATTTTTCTATTTAACGGGTGCATGGAACTCAACACAGGTTTATTAAATTATATGTCATATTCTATAAGTATGGAGTATTACTAATAAAATATTCATTGATCAGTTTAATCAGCTACTTCCAAAAGGACATTTTATCTTAATCGTCAAATCATGATTAAGGATGAAATTAACCATTAACTACTACTTATAAATACAATATTGAAGTTAAATCCCTTAATTTACACAGCTCCTGGATTACAGAATAATTTTACATAATAATGATGCTAATCAAATGTCCTCTTCTATGGTTTAGGCTTTTGGTGGACATAAATCAGTACATGCAATTAGTTTTCTTAAAATTTGATATACCTTCATGACATTTGAGGGATAGTCCTTTCTTGAGTGGAATGGGAAAATGTGACTTCTATTCTACATGGGAGCATGATTAGTCAGCATGATTGTGGGAGGAATGGGTAGTTATTTAAACTTTTTTATTTTATTTATTTATTTATTTTTTTTTACATAACCAAAGAAAACAAATCAAACAGCTGATTCATTTCTATATATCAGATATTTGAGTCACTTCAGTTAATTTGACATGTGAGAAGAGCTCAGAAACAGGATTGTTTTAATTAAAAAACAAGAGGTTAATAAATTTATATGATTTTCTTTTTAAATTAAAAAAATTAATTGTAATTCTAAATAGAATAAAATTTAAAGTTACATAATCGCTTGAAAAACAATGCCGAAAAAACAATTTAATTTGAAACAGAACTTCCTTGAAGACTTCAGTAAATTAGGTACAATTATCACTAAAAATAGAGTTGATTTTTTGAATATTATAGCAAAGTGCCCAGTTACTTGAGCGAAAAAATGCTTCTGCGAATAATTTTTATTTTTGTTAAGTCTTTCAGGCTTTATAATTCATAATTAATGCTAATAAAAATTTTAATACACAATTCAGCGGTATTAATAGCTTAAAGCTGCCAGGTATAAAATATTTAGAAACTGTGGAACAGAAATCTCACTTTCACTTGAGTTTGATGTCTACCTCACTTGATCAAAATGTTAATATAGGATCTGTTATGATGTTAGTAGCCAAATAAACTTCTAATTGTGACTGCTGCTTTGATGTATTGAGAACATGTAAAAGTTACCATTCTTCTCCACTCATAGGCCTTCCATCAAACATTAATATAACATACTAATATGGATTTTAATTTAAGAAAGAATTCCCAGACTAGGTAAATTATTGGAGATAAGTAGATAAGATTCTTCATACATGACGATTTAAAATATTTACACAAGAAGTTCACGTAGGCTTCTACTGCCTCCAGGAATATTCAAATACTTCATGACCATGTAGAAAAGTTACTTTTGCTGAATTTTCGCACATCAAGAGATGAAAGCAATCCAGAGTGAGATCCAGGGGTCTTTTATACCTACCTATGACTGGACCTTGACATAAGTCTGCTTAATTTCTTATCAGTTCATTTCTGGAGGTATCGGTCTGGCTCCTGTTATCACTACTTGCTGTGTTGATTTTCCTGACTGACAATGCTGTTTTCCAATTTCGACTAAGAGTATGTCCTTTCTTATTAAAGCTATTTGGATTTTCTATTATTTCTATGGCTTCCTTATTGTTCTGGAATAGTATTATTTTCTTTAGCTAGGATAGTGGAGCTCCCAAACTTTATCTGGTGGGTGGTGTTCCGCTAGTGCTCACTTTCCTGTCTGACTATGCTTTATGTCAGAAATGTGTTCAATGAGCCTAGTGTTTATTGCTCTGCTAGTTTCTCCAAAATATGATTTTTTTGCAGAAGCACAGAATGTTTTGTATCCTTGGGATTTTGAGTTCCAGCTTATTCTTAGAGTAGGGAGAAAATTTCAGCATTTTTTTTTTTTTTTTTTCTTTAGGTAGTGCACATTATTCTGATCTTGTGCTTCTCGATGATCGGGGCTATTTTTTCTTTTGTTCCTTTAATATACTGAATAGTAGTGTGGTCTCTAAATTCTTCTTTTTTGACTGTTTCCTTTCTCTTTTGCTTAAGTGTTCTCTTCCTCTGAGCTTTCTCGTTCATGAACCTTACAAACATAAAAAAAAACTAATAATAATGGAACCTATATTGGTATGACGGAGATGTTCCTTCATGGGATAACAAATCTCCAAAATATTTCTCCCTAATTATAATTTTTCTATAAATTTTAAAACAATAGGGGTGAAAATAAAATATGGTTGCTCAAAAGTTTTATGATTATGCAGACAAAACGTAGCTTCGCAAAGGCTACATGAGCTCTTCTGAGTTTAAATTGTTTCAGTAATTCTTTCAATTCTAGAACATCCTGACTGTTTTTAAAATTACAGATTGTTGGGGATTGAAAAATGTGAGTTTTTAATTTTGACAGAATATCAGTTTAATTGGTCTGGAGTATTCTGACCTCTACCCCGTTGAAGCGGGAGTCCCACAGGGTAGTGTCCTTGGTCCTGTTATTTATACCCTTTTCACTGCCGACATCCCAACACATCCTGGCACACGCCTCGTGTCCTATGCAGATGACACAGTCCCATACTCTCCTGCAACCTGGATCCTTACACTGCCTCAAATAACCTTCAATTCCACCTTAACTCCATTTTTCAGTGGTCAAAATGCTGGCAAATACTCCTAAATGAGAATAAATCAGTCAATGTCACCTTTACACTTCGCAGAGGTCAATGTCCGCCAGTCCTCCTTAATAACGTTCCTCTTCCCCCCTTTCCGACAGTCTGCTACCTTGGGTTCTACCTAGACAGTAAACTAACCTGGAAGACTCACTTACAGACAAAAAGACAAGAACTAAACAGACGCTTTGGACAGCTCTACAGATTGCTGAACCACAGGTCCAGATTAACAATAGAAAACAAAATAACTCTTTACAAAACATTAAATAGACCTATCTGGACATATGGTATTAAATTGTGGGGCTCAGCGAAGCCATCAAACATTAGATGTATCCAGGGGATCCAGTCCAAAATCCTTCGCACAATCCTCAACACTCCTCCCTACGTATCCACGTAATATGTCTGCACACATAGAAATATAAAAAAGTGAATAAAAAAAAATCTGCAATTTTAAGTAAATAATAAAACAGTTTTAATTGAAATTAAAAATTATTACTATAAGCTTTGTCATCTTTTCATAGATCTCTCAGGGGAGGTCGAGTGTAATGGTCAGAAGTCACAGAAAAGTGATTTTAATATGAAGAAAACAGATAGTGCTACAAGTGCTTCAAAAAATAAAGGTAAATTGCTCAAACCTGATTTGACACAATATATTCGGTATTTCTAAAGTTTCCTTTAGCCAAATTTTTATTGATAATTGTATACATTCAATTCAGTATTTACTTATAAATTTAATTAATCCAAAACATGAATTTTATATTTATCTATCTTATTTAACTAATTTCTAATCTAATTTATCTAATGTAATAAATATTACATTGATATAAAGATTCAGCACTAGCAACATCTTGAATTGATATATAAAATTATTTTTTATATTAATTAATTAAAAGCTTCTACAAGATTCCTTTTAAATGATTAATACTTGATAAGTAACTGGTTTAAATGCTTAATAAAATAATAGAGACAGTGTAGTAGACTAACCAAAAATCAATACACGACTGAGCAAGGAATTGTTTTCAAACTTTATAGTCATCAAGAATTAAGTTATAACTAAAATGAAGAAAGAATTATCTCTTAAACTGCTGAGAAGAGAACTCTTCTAAATGTTTTGAACAATGTCTGAAACTGATGAAAATCATGGGATACTTGATTCTAATGTCTAACATAAAACAAATAATTTGGAAGAGTACAATTATTAGCTTAAATTTTGCAATAAAAGTCTGTAAAAAATTATAAAACAAAGCATAATTCTCCTAAAAAAATATATGTATTTTTCAAAATATAGGCTTTTTCAAAATTTGAACACAAAGAAATGTAACTCCTTATTTTAACACTTCTGCATCCAGGATGCCATGCCTCACTTCCCAATGTGACGTTTCAGAGTGACATTTTAGATGCTAGAATCCCATACTATCCAACAAGACTAACACTCCAGGCACAACAGAGGCAAATGTTTTTGAAGTTGATATCGGAAATACTCTTGAAGTTTCGCATTCCGACTGATAATCGTAAGGTATAATTATTGACTGGACATAAAAAAGACTAAATCAGGCTCAGTTAAGTAATCAAATTATATTACTCTCAAAATTTTGTCTCAACTTACACTGGAGGAGAGGTTTGGTTGGAGCTAGGATCTGAAAAGAGAGAGACTGGGAATGATTGGAACAATTGTTAAAATGTCAGAATTATTTATATAATTAATGGTCAATAAAATATTGGTAGATGCAAGGATTTTATAATATATATATATATATATATATATCTGTCGATAGATCATCGATAGATAAAACTTTATTTTATTCATAAAATAAGGAGGGCGCTGATAACCTCAGCAGTTGAGCGCCGTAAATCCCCAATAAACAAACAAACGAACAGAAAACAATATACCCATACTTTATAGAAGGTAGAATTAACATAATTTCCAAAAGATCTTCTAGACATGCACAAAGGATGAATGATCCCAATGAATAGTGATAGGAGTTAAAATATTTATTTTCACAAAGAGTTTGCAAGAATGTTCATGGGACTCTGCAATATCAATTATTTNTATAGTTTAAATCACCTAATCACATTATATTTTACAAACTATTCTAAAAGAATACTAAATTCATAAAAAATTGCAGAACTTAATCAATATAAATGAAGCAAGAATTATAATTGAATCCACAAATTTTAATTAAATAACAAAACTACTTTGCAATTAAATCTATATTACATTAAAAAATTAATAATTAAAAAAAATGACTGCATAAAAAAGTATTTTGCTTTTAATACCAGTATCACTAACTTACTGTATATTGTAACATAGATATAAAAATAAGAGAACTGGTTCAGTAATATTACAAATATTTCTATATTAGTACATTCTTATACAAATATTTCCATATTTGTTTATTCTAATACAAATATTTCTATATTTGTTTATTCTTATACAAATATTTCTATATTTTTTTTATTCTCATACAAATATTTCTATATTCTTATAAAATAATAGAAATATTTCTAAGAATGCAATATTCTTATTTACTAAAAATCATATACTCTAATTTTGAGAATAATCAAATTTCCATAACATCACTTAACTCAAATTAATAAATAAAGAATAATCTTATTTTTTAGAGCATTCGTTCCATTTAATGATTTGGGCTGTGTTTTCCAGGAGTCTTTAGATTATTTTAATACTAGTTTTTTTTTCTTTTTTCATGACTCGGTGTATTAGATTGCCTTCAAGACACCCACACTTAATGTGTTAAAGAAATAAAATCAAGTATAAATATATTGTTTTAAACAAGTCTTTAGCTTTGTCATGAATCATATAAGGTTATGAGTTCTGATAGAAAAAGATCTTTGCTAATTAATTTGTGAAAAAGAGTAAAGACTGCATCAGAATTTAGAAACTGAAAGCAATTCAAGCTATCTTTAAAAAATAAATAAATAAAAGAAGGTGGAAATATATTTTCTAGGCACATTAACAAATTAATAGTGCTTTAAACAAGTTAGCTTCTTTACTATGGCTCTTATAAAACTGAATTAGTTTAGTCCAGGTTCTTTGTTCATTCATATTCCCAAAATTATGAGGTAATACTTTTTATCAATCTATAGTTAATAGCTGATTTACAAGTTGATTTATTCAGCATGGCAGAGCACATGGCTCCATTGTTATATTTTCAAAATATTTTATTAATTTTTTTTTCAACATTTTTGCCTTATAAGGAGGAAATACCTGAGAACTACTAAACAAACATTAAATTTTGGAGTATATAACAATAATTAACAGCATTTGTACAAATTGTGGACTAAATTATAAAAAATGTCCATAATCCAGGAATTGCATAAACTTAATTTCATAGCATCATAGTAACAATAACTACCAAAGTTACTACTTAATATCTGGATTTAAAAAGGACATTGCAAAATTTCATTAATTAAAACAACTAATTAGGACTTCTGGACCATTAAATTAAAATTTAGTAACTCCCACTCCTAAATGCTCTCAATATTGCTGAGCAATTCCTGAAATATTTCTTTTCACAAGGTAAAAAGCATTTTGAAACGAAAGAGGGGCAAATAGTGCTAGCTGAAAATGGGATAAAAATTAGTGTGGAATGCAGTTGTGGTTTTTCTTCCTATTTTGAAATTGATTTTGTTATCTGAGGCTAGAAATTTGAAAAAATAGTGCATAAATATAAATTTTAGAATTAGTACTGCACTATACTGTACTTAAAGCTATTTATGTTGTAAACTAATACATTACTTAAAGATGTTTAAAAGAAAATAAAGTTAGTGATAATTTGGGTATTTAAAAGCTAAATTGTAATCACAATGACCTAGGATATTAAGTAATTTCAAGACAAGGATTTAAATGTAAAAATAACATTCTTAGCAACATATTTATTTGGCTTAGGTTTTGGTTAACTGTCATTTTCAAAATGTTATATAAACATTACATCCAGTGAAAGAAATAGCATTTTCATATGTCTCATTTATTGACAATTCGTGTGTCCCCAATTAATTTGAGTCTGGACTCATTAATTTTAAATAAATGAGACACATGAAAATGCAATTCTCTACATCAACTATGATGCATGCTCATCATTATTGAAATTGGTTCAAAAAAGACAGTTAACTGAAACATACCCAAATAAATACATCATATACAGTTGAGACATTAATCTTTAAATCAAAACCAATATTTGAAACTATTCATTATTTGTTTCAAGTACCACAAATTGAAATAAGGATATTAAAGAAGTTAAGACTATATTTAGAACCTATCTAGGAGGGTCTTTATGTTCTACGAACACTTGATTAGCATAAGGTAGGTAGAAGAAAAACAGTATTCTGATCAAAAAATTGAATAAGGTAAAGATCACACTAAACAAAGAAAATTTACCATAGACAGGCTTCATGAAAACTTTATACTACTAAGACAAAAGCCCCCAACTGCTCCTCTTACCAGCAGTGGCAATCTCATATGTCATAACACCTCTGCTTGGGAAGTAGGTCTTTTTTCCTTTTTATTGCATTTTATTTATTTATTTAAATGCACTTTTTTTCAATACTTGTCTTTAGGAGAGAATTTTTAAAACAATTTTCCTGTTTTGAAATGTAATTAACTTAATACATTTTCCAAGTTTCATAAATTTTCATTTTTAATAAACTGTTTCTGTTTTTTTATTCTTATTTACTCAGTTTTTGGACAGTCATTTGAACGGATAGTTTAGATTTCTGTGTTTTTTTTCGGACTTATTTCTGCTGATATTTTATTTTTTAAATAATTTAATTTCTAAATTTTAATTT
>KZ806868.1:216357-230126 GCA_000696205.2 Oncopeltus fasciatus
TAAATGCTATGTTATGAGTTTTTAATAAATTAATATTAGCTAAGTTATTAAAGTAGGCATTTTAAAGTAAATCTGATCATTAAATATATTTTTGAATAAAAAACATAATAAAAAAAAATTATTAACAAACTTTGATATTTTTGATAAAAAAAATAATAGCAGCTTTTTTTAGTGCTTAAATATATAAAAGTCTATGATCCTAATATAAAAGTTAAATTCATAAGAAATGGTTCAGTTCTTGCTCAGTAAAAAGAGTAAAAAACAATAACTTTTTTCAAACTGAAAAATCTAGTAAAGAAGAAGGAACTAAAAATTAATTGCCTGAACTTGGAGTAATGTAAAGCAATAAACAATGTATGAGATATTAAAATACTTTAATGTTTTTAATATTGAATATTAAAAATTAAATTAAATATGAATTTAATATTTGAACTTTATAATTAATCTGAGCACATTTACTTTGATTTGGGAACCTTACATTAATAAATTAAATCCTTAAGAATCAATGACAGCTCAGTATTTTAAACATTATGAAATCAATGGTACAGAGCCAGTGAAAATTATTAATTTTTTTTTATTATCCTGGTAATACATGTTCACAATACATGAGGATGATATTTAAAACTGCAAAAATGACCAAATATGGTGAACATGGCCAAATTAAACAAAATTTATGAAATATGAATGAAATGAAAAATGAAACATTTGGATCATATAATTTCTGGTACATTTAAACAAAAGAGAGACAGAAAGAAAGAGATAATCTTGATAAGATGTTGCAGGATGACTTCCTTAGGAATAAAAATGAAATATATTGAGGGTCAGTTATATTGATTTATTTTCAACTGATTTCAATGCATTAGCACAATCCTTTAAGACTAAATTTAGACAAATAAAAATATTATAACATTGAAAATTTAAATAATTATTAAATATTAAACAGTAACATACATGAATATTAAATGAACTAAAACATTTAACTACTGTAAAATGAAATTGTTAGTGTTTAGATTTGTTTAAAATTTAAAGTAAGAAAAAAAATACAAGTATAAGGAATAAAAACTGCTAAAATTTGCTCGGTAAGAATTATATTTAATTAAAGCTGAGCACTTATGAGACTCTATCTCATCCTCAGAGCTCAGGAATCTACAAACAATATACCAAACAGTGTTTAAAATTCTTAATAGATTAAATATTTAACATTTATACAAGAATTTGTAAATAGAATTAAGTCAAATTAATTAAAAGCCAGTCAATAAATAATGATAAAATCAAACTATAATTAAAGTGTATTATTTATAAAATCAATTNGAGAGAGAGAGAGAGAGAGAGAGAGAGAGAGAGAGAGAGAGAATTAAAAATTCTACACAAAATATAGAATTTGTAATCTAATATACATGTTACAAAATTAAATTAGTAAAATGACCAGGTCGGACAGAAATTAAAAGAGTATTTTAGAAAATAATGAATTTTTGACTCATTTACAAGCTATTGGCCATGAAAATGCTCGCCACCAATGGTTCTTTTTAAATCATGCAAATAAAGCAAAAAAGCTAAATACCCTGGAAATGTTAAAAATTAAAATTGAAAAACACCTTAACAATAAATATCTACAAGTACATACTGATGTATTGGATTCGGATATATTACCTCTTATTATTACACCCTAACCCCTTGCTCTACAGTCAAAACCCCCTCAGTCCGTTACTAAACTCTCATCTCAAAGGTAAGTCTCTCTTTGTATATTTTCCTCCTTCATTCTTATACGTTGACTATTCTAAATAACATTAATAATAATCTGACTTGTGATTTTTATTAATTTAATAAAGTGGGAGGCGGAAGGTACAAAGGTAAAGCGGCCTCTTTGAAAAGGGGGCAATAAAAAGGTCAAGGGAAAAAGGAAGGGTATTATTAGGAATAAGAAACTTTGGGACTGGGAAAAATGTTTGACAGGTTTATTGAGACGGAGGGCTAATGGTTTTGGGCTAATGTTGAAAATGTTTGAATAAGAACAAATAATATGAAGAAATTTGTTCTATGTCCGTTCTATCGTTAACTGGATAGTGTTGTAAGTTAATGTGAACGGTTTCAGACAGAAGGCGTTTGTGTACATAGGGTTCAGTGGAAAGAATGGTTATGCTCTCGAAGTCAAATGTGTGTTCTTCATGAAAAACATGTTTAGTGAGGGCAGTTTTTATTAGTTTATTCTTTATGTCATTTTTATGGTTATTGATTCTACAGGAAATAGGGTTTTTTTTTTGTTTTTCCCTTGTCCTTTTTATTGCCCCCTTTTCAAAGAGGCCGCTTTCCCTTTGTACCTTCCGCCTCTTACCTTCCCCCCCACTCTTCTGCCTCCCACTTTGTTTCACTGAAAAATTATAATTCGTCTTAGTCATGGAAATTTGAACTTAGAGACAGGACGTCCTCTCTCGTCTTCATGATAGACAGGTGTGGTAATTACTGTTTCAATGTTATTCAATTATTTTTTTTAAAAGTTGTTGTCTGCATGTTTTTCAAATTCTCTTATATAGCTTTCTACATTCATACTTTTGATATCACATTACATTATGGTAATTCTGTATTATAATATTGTCAATTATTACTGTATTCTCATGACATTGTATTTCTACAGCCCTGAAGATGGCTTACAATATAAGCCAAAACGTTGGCAGATAATCTTTTTTAAAAAAATACACCTTTTTTTAAATTTGTATTTATTTGGATCTACCTTGACCAAACCCCAACTAAAATCATCTAATAAAATCACCAATTTTCCTTGCTTTGAATTTGCCTTGCTTTTTGAGCAAGATTTAGTAATTGGATAGTAAATACAGTTTCCTCATTTACTCTCTCTCATATCTATATTAATGAAATGTCTTGGAAAATCGGCATATATATTACGCAGCTCCTCAGTGACTGACTTTTATTTCTCAATCCTATATTTATGTACCATATAGTCAGCTGAAATGAAATCAATATACCAAAACTAATGAATATTTATTATTAAGTTCTGATAATGAAGGTTTGAGTAACAGGCAAATTTTAAATGACAGGTTTTCTCCACTTGTGAAATCATATGAAGCTGGCTGCAAAATGACATGTGTTGAAGAGCCCCTTGCTGATGAAATTGATCAACAAAGCAGGTAAGTGTTCAACTTTATAATTTCTTCAAAGTTTATATTACTTTACAGACTCATAAGAGAGTAATTATATAGTAGCAATCTATTATGCACTCAGATTAAATTAATAAATAGTATAAGTGTATAATATACAACTTAGTTGTTATCTCTTATTAATTTGTTACAAGGAATACAATTTAAAAAAAGAACCTCTGGTAATTTTAAGAGAACCTAACATTGCTATTCATATAGAAATCACTGAGTTTATGCTACTAGCTATGTTAGTGTGGTGCAAAAAGAGAGTCAAAAATCTTGAATAAATTCATTTAACTTACAAAGCAGTAATTTTTTATTTTTAAAATAGGCTTCCATTTGAAGCCTTACCTTAAATATAAACTAAAATACTTTCAATTATTATAACTATTCAGTTGCACAGTTACGAGGGGATTTGAACCAATAGTTTTTGATCTCTAGCCAGCCTTGCAAACCTGTTTGAAGATCTGACCAACCTTATAAATGTGTCAATTAATGCAGAGGTTAGAAAACCTGATCAGTAATCAGGAGTCGTGGCAAAATATTTATAAGTGATCTTTGTGGAGATGGTCACACATTAGATCAGCACAGCACAGCTTTTTTTTTTTTTTTTTTAAAAAATATTTAGACAATATTTTTCCCAAAGCAGAAACTTTTATTCCTTACAAAGGAATAAACATTATTTCTTGCTTAAATTTATATGAATTTCTAGATAATAAGAAAAGTATCAGTTATTTTTTTAATTTTGTGGGACTAGTAAAAACAGAGCTTGCTATTAAGAAACAAACAAATCATACTTTTAATTTTAATTAACATATGTGAGAAAAAAAAAACAGTTATGGGAGAGGGACTTTTCAAAAAGCACTCAAAAAAGAAGATGCGTTAACTTCATAATAAAAGCCTTTGATAATTGAGAATAAAATAAAGAACACACCTCTATTAGGTAAATTGACCAATTAAAATAAATATTTATTACATTGTTGTATTCAATAAATTTCATGAATAGGAAGGATATTATCCAGTTACCTAATAAAATAGATGCACTAACAGAAAAAATAAGCCTTCATAAAAAATAAAAAATTTTGACATGCAGGAGCTGCACAAACTCAACAAATTCCCCATGTTTCATTAAAGAGGAAATGATTAATGTCACTGTAATTTGAAGTGAGTAGATGTATGGGAACCAAATGTATTCAATGGCACTGATCAATCAATAAATTGAATTCACAGGATAATTCAAAGGTACCTGCCAATGACAAACCGATGATAAATGAGGTACTAGAGATATAACCACTACAGCCTCATCTGAGATCCAGGTCAGAGAGTGGGCACATTGAATGCCCTGGAACTACCCAAGCGAATTCTGTTCACAATTTTCAATAACAAATGATAGTTATAGTATAAGAGGCTCTCATACTATTTGAGCATACTAGCATCATTCTATTTTTTGAAAGCAAAAAATATTTAAAAGAGTATTTACATCAGGCGGACTTTCAAAAGTTGCCTTTTTAAAGAAGCTTACACATTTTTTTATAATGACAGGTAAAATATATTTTAAAATTAATTTTAAATAAGTATTTATCAATGCATTTTTTTTATAATAAGAATGTATAAAAGTACTTATTATTCATTTTACATTCTTCCTAATAGTTAAGAAAACATTACAAATTTAAAAATTTTCTTCCATGTGAATCTCAATTCTTATTAGCTGAAATTTCCCATTCCTCCTGACAAAAGCTTCTTATATTTCTAAAAAGTCAGGGTTTATAATTTTTTTTATCACAGAACAACAAAACAAATTGTTCACAGCCTCTTTCTCTCTCTCATGCACATTGGGAAGATATTTACCAGAATTTTGTAATAAATTTTTATCCTGATCACTTTAATAATGCTTTCTCTGAAAAGGTATAAGTTCAGAAGGGAAAGAATACATCTTGCAGGAACTGCATAAAATTAGGGAATTCCTTAGCTTTGAAGTGCATGAATATACCTATTGCCAATAAACACATCTGTATTGAGCTTCATTGCTCTGAAGTTTAGCCACCTGGACAAAAAAAAAAAAAAAAAATCAGGTGATCCCCCTCCTTTTCGTCCAATTACACTTAATACCGAACTTGGCTTTTGATTTTATATTTAAAAGTGACAAGAAAAATTTCATTTAAAAAAATAACTACTAGAGACTAATTTTCGGTTCAGATAAACTCCATTGCAAATTCTTAATTTTGCTGTTCAACTTCATCAATTTTGATTTCTTTCAATAAATTTTTTTTTTGTGCATCATTAGTGGGTCATTAGGGCATTTTTTTTCAATAAATAAATCTATACAGAGCTTCATTGCTCTAACTTATGTTATGTTTTAATGTTTTATGCATAGAAAAAAAAAAGAATTTGCACTTGATATTTCAGTTTACTTCAATATAAATATATATATATATATATACAATTTATTTATAAATTTTAGTGACTATAATTTTTGACATCTAGCAGGTAGGATAAGATGCTTCTAGTTGTAAAATTAAGTTCAGTTAAAGCCAAATCCTAATTTTTCAATGTCATTATGATACCTCTAAAATATTTATTTTATAAACAAATAATATAGACAATAAACAAATATATTTTCTGTGTCATTACTCTACAGAAAATGTTATGCCCACTACATAGGAAAAACTGGTTTTACTCGTACTTGATACTCCAGGCTATTCCTCACTCCATCCGAGTTTCCTCTCTAGATTATTTCTTTCATCACAGAACAACAAAACTAATAGTTAAAATGTGGCCTATACAAAATGACAGACACACACACATGTATAAAATTTTAGTGACTATCATTTTGAGGTTGAGAATAACCTTATAGCTTCATTATTCACTTAGAGAATGAGAGAGAAAGAAAGAATTTGTAATATTAAATACTCAAGTTAAAATTATCAAACATTTTATGGAGGAATTAGGAAGGTTATATATAAAAGTACCTAAAATCTAATTATTAAATACAACAATTTAAGTAAAAACTATTATATTATTTGGAGGTTAAATTCATATTCCTAAAAACATAACAAAGGACTAATAGTGCTTATGCTGTTAACTTAAGAAATGTTCAAAACACAAACCCACACTGGGAAACAAATTATCAGCCCAAGATTTGAATGTAAACACTTTAATGGTCCAGCAGTCGTTTCATTTTTATTTATCAATAATTAAATGACAATAAAAAAATTGATAAAATATAGGTATTAAAAAAATGCACATAAGTAATAGGTCATGATTAGGAATGATAGAACTTGAACCCATGACTCTACAGATAAGGTGTGTTGCTATATGTGCCTGAATATTTATGTGGATATATATGTATATGTATATGTATATGTATATATATTTATGTGTGTGTGTGTGTGTGTGTCAGAATTCGGATAGATTTATTTATCTATAAATAGGAAAATTTACCTTTACGATTTTNTAAAAATATAAGGTGTGTTGTTATATGTGCCTATATAACAACCCTGTATATATACATATATACACACACACATAATATACATACATCTACCCGCACACGCACACACGCGCGCGCACACACACACACATGTACATACTTGGATATGTGTTTTTATTTTTAATTTTATAGAATATAATTGCTTTAAAATTATATTTTGCACATATTTTTTTTCTATACATTATTTTTGTAATGCTTAAAACAATGAAAATATTAGGATTCAATATTTTGGTAGAAGAACTGGTAATCTTATCACAAGCATAGAGATTGATTCTACTGCAGCAGTTATTAGTATTAATTATCTATTGTTCAAGGGAAACAATTTTTTTAAATAAAAATAATGAGCATATTACTTAATTATTCTTTTTTCTTCCGTATTTTGTTCTTTAAATTATTATAAAGTTTTTCTCTTAATATTATAATCTTGTTCATTCAGTTTAGCATCTAACATTTATGTCACCCTGACAATACTGAAATTCTTTAATTGGATGAGTCTAGATCAATTCAGACATTATTTCAAGGTTAAGGTCAGACAGAAAAATAAAAAAATAAATAAAAGCTTAAATAGATTGTAATACACTAATTTTAATAATATTTCAGAGGCAGGCAAAAATTACAAAACACACCCTGAATACAGATCCTTGTACTATGAAGTAAGAACTAGGGTATACTTAAATAATTTATTAAAAAATTGGGACTTTACCTAGGCAAAAATGAATAACGTGCTATTAACAATTTTCGGAGTACTTAGAAAACCCAAAAAAAGAAGCACTGTAGAATGAGGATTCTAGAAATTAAAATATGAGAGGAGTATAAGTAGTTTCTAAAAAATTTTTTTGGTGCACCCTTATTTAATTTAATGATGCTCTCAAAATTAAAAAAACAACATATATAATTAAGGATTTTAATAAGTAGCTTAAAAAGTTTATTTAATTTTTTTTGCAGATCTTATAAGCGATATTCACTTATGCAAGGTTTGTAAGAGTTCTCAGAATATATTAAATAATTAAATAATCAAGAGTTTTTATTTCAGAGATTTAAAATAACAAACTACTAAAAACAGATTCAGTGTAGAATCTAAGAATATTTATTCTTTATTTTGATCTATTAACATTGCAAACTATACAGTCAACTAATTTATTAAATTGTCATTTTTTAATTTAAAATAACTTCATCAATTAAATTCTACTTTTGGAGAAAATAATTCATTAATTCTCTAAAAAAAAAAGAAGAAATATAAAGGACAGATATATGGTACATTAGACCAACCCAGCAATGCCTGAGGATTGCTGGGTTGTCTAATGTACCTTTAGATATCCTGAAGCAATACCTGAAGATGTTAATGCAGAGCATAGCATTATTTGGAGATGACCCTGAGGAACAACTTTTTGCTCTGGGTATAATAACCTAAGGAGAAAAGGAGTACAAGAAAGAAATAATCCTTTAATTACTTAGTAGAAAAAGATAAATTTAAAGCTATTTCTTATTAGAGTTACAGATACTACGAATGACTAATACATAGAGAATACAATATATCATGTTGCATTGATCTAAAGTATTTCATTAAGGATGAGGAATTTAAACAATTTTATTGAATCTTATAAAAGATTATAACTCTTTTAAACTAATCTTGACCTTAAAATTCTAGCCTGTACTTAGATAACTAAAAAAATTCTTTAGATATGAGGCTTTAAAAAGAGACCAGTTTTAATTTACTTATTGAGACTTACAGATATACCAAAAATTAAAATTTTTAACTTAAGAAGGTGGAGGCTTGAAAATAAATCAGTTTTTTTTCATAATTAAAATTTATTTCATAATTTATTTTAAAAAGGAAAAACACTATTAATTTAATGAGAAAGAAATTCTTCAATAAAAATTTAAATAGTTAGAAAAAGAAAGCTTACTGCAATTAGGCATTATATTGAATGATTATAAATGACTGTTTTATTAGTGCTGGTGTTTTGTAAAATATTTAGGGGTAAAACAACTCATAGACTAACAATTAAAATTACGATTTAGAAACAAACAGTTTCAGTCAATGATATAACTTACTCATAGGTAAAAGTAATTAGAACTAAAGTATGTCAAATATAAATAAAAAATTGTTTTAAAGATTTTAATTAATTTAAAACTCCTTACTTATAATCCAAAAATAGATGGCCAAGTGAGTACAGTGGAACTGAATTCCAAACATCTGTCATAATAGAAGAATATGGACTTTAGAACTAACTCTTAGATGAACAATGTGTTCTGATCACTACATTCTTGTAAGAAAGCTACAGGACATAGTAGCCTAAATACCATATTTGGAGCTTGTGGGACAGAGTATTAAAAGCTACTTTGGTAACATTCCTGCTACAGTATGAGTAAATGCTATGTTATGAGTTTGAGGTTTCAAGTACTGATTATCATCAGTCATCCTTTCAACAGGACTGATGTACTTCTTAATCACATTTTGCAAGTTGTACGAGTATCATTAGTTAAGTTCTGGAACCTTGCTGTAAGTAGTTGATTTTTTAATTAATGAACCATTAGGTGGAAAGTATAATAGTATTCATTCTGATTAATAAAAAAAAAAATGATTTTGGGCCATTTGCCTTTTCCTGAAAAAGAAAAAAATATCAAGCAGGATAAGAGGGTTTAAAATCCAATGATGAAGATATTCTATCTAGAATCTAGAATCTATCAGTAATGAACGATAAAAAGTCGTTAAAGATTTTAAAAAGTAACTTAAGCAGCTACAGGAATCTCAATGACCAAATACTCAGAAATACAGATAATAGGGAAGAAAAAGAAAAGGAGAGAGAGTTCAATTAGGCAATTTGATATGTAGGAATCGTAAGAGTTGAATTGCATCATGTAGTGATGTGTTGGTTTAATAAGCTTAAACATAAATAGTACTAAGTTACATAATAATAAGAAGCATTGTCACGTGCAGATTTCCCACATTACAAGGTGCTTAGATCTCTCATACTTGAATATCTGCGGGAAGTTAATAGAAAATTCCCTGACTCTCCAAGAAGCCATAGGTGACCTTCGGCTTTTTTTGTGCAGAGCTGTAAGGAAATGTTCATAACATGGGGCAACAGTATCCAGGTCATCTATGGTGAAGACAAACCTATAAGAAAAAATTGTATTAAACAATCTTACTAATGTTAACTTTTGTAATAAATACTCTAAAACAGTGTTATGACTATACTTTATACAATATATGGTTAAAATATGTCCTTACCTTTTTTCTAATGATAAATAGAATGTTTTCTTTCTCGGCGAATTTAAAAGTTTAACTAAAGTTTTGATGAAAGCATCAGTTAAATCATTGTCATAGATAACTAGAAAATAAAACAATAATTTGTAATATTTATGATTATTATTTTAATTAGTAATTAAATGAGGGAGCTATTCTTTTCATGACTTATGTCATAGTATTTGAGGTAGAGCTATAAATGCCATTAAGGTGAAAGCAACATTCAAAATGCCTTATACATAATTTGGCTTATATACATAATTACAGTGGTATCTATTTATATTCAACTCAGTAAGTTGCAAATTCTAATTATTCAAGATATCTATAAGTTTCTCTGAACAAGTTTTGGTACAAAATCAAGTGATTCATAAGCTCGTGAGACATCCTGGAAAATTACCAAGTAGATTTACTAGCTAAAGAGGATAAATCATATTCTCTTATGCCTAAAACCAATCTGCCAAACCACTCCAAGTCAGAGCCTAAAATTAATAGCAAAATAATTGTTTTAATTCTGTTAAATGTGGACACAATAAGCCTAGCCAGGTTGAAGGTGAGTAATGGACAAAAACCATGATCACCACTATTGGAATCGTGAAAAACAACAAAAAACATCCACCAGCTTTTATCTATTTTTGCTTATTTGGCTCTATCAACAAATGACCAACTTTATAATTATATTTTCTTAAAGTTTCTAAATACAACAAATTATGACTACTAAATAATATGTATGTATATGTCAATTTTGAATGAAGTATATAAAAATATTTAGTTTCACTAAATAGGATGGGCAAAGATCTGTAAAAAAAAAAAAAAAAAAAAAAAAAAAATTGCTCATGGCAATAACATGAATAGCTTTTTTTTTTTTAATACAGAAAATCTGCTAAAATTTGACAAATTAATTCTAAGGTGTCAGAAATTAATGAAATATATTTGATAATATTATTAGAAGTTTTTTTGTTGGGGTTCTGTCAATTAGGCCACTTCCTTGACCGAACCCCATCAAAAAACATCTAATATAATATCAACGGTCAAAAAAACTCTCCATTCGATTATATTTGATAACATTTTTGAATATGAAACAATTTTACAATGAATTGAATTTTTATTAGAAACATTGAAATACATTGAATTTTTTTTTTATTAGAATGACCTCAATTATTTTCCTTTGTAATTTATTGCAAGTAATAAAACTATATATTTTAATGGCAGCATTTTTATTGTATTTTATTTCTTATTAAAACTTTGAAGGACAAAAAAAAATTAAGAATATGATTTAAATTAATGCCTAAATGATTAAAAAAAACTTTTTGTCCCACATTTTTATAAATAATAAAGTAGTAAGAAATAGTTAATAGTTAGTATACATTAACTTTTCAGTTAGAAGTAAAAGAACAAAGGAAAAGAAAAGTAAAATTCAAACCATCTGCAGCTAGGATAATATCTATGGAATCGAGTCTTCTGAAAAGCTCAGTAGGCAATGTTTCAGCATAAAAATCTAAAGGTAATACTGTAAAGTCTGCCTTCAACATCTTTTTGTTCCTTGCAATATTGCTCCTTATTAAGTCCAATATTCCACCTGTATCCAAATCTGAAATAAATTCGAAATTATTATTAGAATTAATTAATCTACTGATTTCAAAAAATCAATTGAATTCATTATTATTCAAATTAGAATAAAATTCTGAATGCAAATTGTTAATTTTGATTATAAGATAAAGACAAAAATTAATAGATTTTGCAATTTATTTATATGTAAATGAAAAAAAGATAAGCTAAATAAATATGTTATATTTATATTACAGAGATTAGAGTTATTCTAAATTTTAATAGATTATATTAGCCAAAAGACTTATAAGGAATATTGTACAATACAAACCTTACACAATCAGTCATACATCTACATACACAAATACTTATCTACCAATGTATACACACTTGCTTACACACATCACGCCACACACATTCATGTTAACAATTATTATCCAAAGTATATCTCTTAGGTTAGCTTTTCTAGTTTACATTGTGATACAGTTATTTATTTCCAAACCTATCCCATATCAGTTTGATTTACTTGGCAACTCCTGTTTACCATTTTCAAAGGACTGTTAAAACATTTTTATTATATTTTGTGAATTATATATATTTGGTGTCAATACACTATATTGTTTATGATTATCTAAATTAGACTTTTGATTATTTTGAAGGCTATACATTTCATTTTGTTCTTTTTCATCTAAAAATTGATGGTACTGTTTATTCTTAAATGTGTTCTATTTTCCACAAAAATAATTGGATTTACCCAATAAACAATTTTGAAAAATTTTATAAATTGTACATTAAATACAATATACGTAGAGTAATTAATTGGGTATTGTAAAGTGCGTCGATTGAAAATGTGAGATACAAACTCGGTATTTTGATAGTAAAGTCGAATGATGTTTTGGGGTTAGGCCAACACAATTTTGTCATTGAGTGAAATTTTTGTTAGTCTTGGAACAAACTACAAGCAACTACAAGTCTTGGAAACTTTGCCTAGGGGATTAAGCCATTCCATGGAACAAATTTCACCAATTGGAATTTCCTCCTGCAGAGCCCCAAGAGCCCACGGAGGTTCGGGACAAATGCGTCCTGGATGTCCACCAGCCCCCACCCCGACTCCACGCCCATCCAAGACCGACCGCAGGTCGCCCGGCCCAGGTCCATGGATAGCGTCTTGAATGTGGTTATTAGGTATCAGCTATTGATGTTTCGACGTAAGACATACTGGGAATTCAATGGTATGTAATTCGGTTTGCTTACCTTTTAGACAAATGTCACAAAGTCCCACTGGGAAGAGTGAGCTGTGTGCCATTTTCTGATGCAAATTTATTACTTGCAGTAACTACATTAGCTTGCTCTTGAATGAAATGTAATTTCCCCATATAAAGTTTTCCAAAAAGTTCTCCTCTTAAAACTTTACTTCCACAAATAATTATGATACTTGAGTTTTCAAATAAAACCTTACATCCTTTTTCTTCTAATTTCATATTATGGACGCTTTCAAAATTGTTACATGTATATCCATTGGAAACAACTCAAAAATGTAATTAAGTATCTAATTTTGGTTTAGCTTTTAAAAATTCAGATTGAAATTCAATTAATATACATGCTGATTATGCATTTGACATTAATGATAGAAAAAGTATATCAGGATTTGTCATTAAATAAAATAATAATGTTATCTCGAGGGGATCGAAAAAGCAATCAATTGTTGCTGTTAGTACTTGTGAGGCAGAGTATTATGCTTTGGCTGAGTGTATCAAAGAAACACTATTTTTAAAGAAAATATTATATGGAAATTTTAATTTAGATGAAGTAATACAGATTTAAGAGGATAATCAGGGCGAAATCAAACTTTTAGGGACAATGGAGACCAAAAGGTCAAAACATTTTGATACAAGATACCATTTTGTAAAGGATTTGGTCGCTAAAGGTACAGTTAAAATAAATTATATAGAATCTTCTGAACAACTTTGGGACATTATGACTAAGACTTTACCCACAACTAAGTTTAATGACTTTTGTAGAAGATTAAATCTTGTCTGTACCTAATGCTCAATTAGGAGGGAGTATTGATGTAATTATGCATTAATTAATGTATTATTAATTATTATTGTATTTGCTATTGTGTAGTTAATTTATGTTAAGAGCAAGTCACTGTCTATCAATGTGTGTGGATCCTGGTGGCAGTTGGTAGTTTAGAAGTGTTTGATTGTAAATGGCCGCACGGCTGGTGACCGTTATGTAAAGTTAATATTCAATATATTCCGTTCTTCGACTATCAGTTTAGTTATCTTATAAATCCCAAAGTACTCTGGCAAAAAAAAAAAAATATATA
>KZ806868.1:263662-296041 GCA_000696205.2 Oncopeltus fasciatus
TCAAATAATTTTTCTTTATATTATATAAATGTTTATTAAATTTAAAAATTATATATATTTTCAATATGAAACTTTCCACAGCATATGTCGACGAACCCTGAAGAATAATAACATAACTCTTTTGTAATCGAATTTTTGTCATTTTTAATTTTAAGTAAATTTAAAAAAGATTACTACAATAAATATATATTATAGTAAGATGTTCACATCTCGAACATTAGAAGAATTTCTTATATATAAGACGATCAAGGCAAAGCCTGGAGTATCTGATAATAATCTGTTGGCTATCACCCTTTCCAGGGCTGTAAGATGCAGATATGTCAAATCTTTTCCACTCAAAGTTAAGTTTTGACCATCGAACATTGACCAATCAAATGCACGTTTCTTGGCTTCAGAAGAGGGTATATATTTTTACTCAATACCATTTAAGGCTCCAACATTTGTAATTTTATCAACTAGTAGTTTTTTTTATGCCTACATTATCAGGTATCCAGGGAAAAATGTTCTGGTTCCCTGCTTTTCTAAATTGAGTAAAGTAGTTAACAATTGGAGGTAGGAAATTGAGAAGGAATGCTATGAGGTACTAAAACATTAATGCTTTATTAATAGAAAGTAATTACGGTATTTATTTTCTGTATGTAGGAAATAGTTTAAATTTTAGAAGACCAGATCCTAATTCTCTGTCTCCATATCCTGCTTCAATTCTATAAGCTTCAGTACATTTTTCAGGAGTATTTGGATATTCTGATTTAAATTTAACGAATAAAGTTTATCTACGTTTTATGTGGTTTGTGTTTTTTTTAAAGGAATTTTATTAGCTTCAGAAGTAAGTTAGATTGAAGAAACAGTCAAGGAAATTGAGTAGAAAAAAATGATTTTTTCTGTTGCTCGCTTGATTTGAACTGTAGTTTTGTTGTTCTATTAGTCAATTTTCTGAAAATAGTCATGGAATAAATGATAGGAAAGAAACAATTGTAATAAAACTAGGTAGGTTCTATGTTTTTATTAAAACTAGGTAGGCTTTACGTGTTACTTGCTTTGAATACCCAGTTAGTTTTATAATATTAAAATAGCCCTAGATATACCAATTTCTTGGAAGATGGCCTTATCCAAATAACTGTCCTATCTTAATTTTTTCAAACCCCCCAAAACCTCTTGATAAAATCACTTTGCTTGAGAAATTTCTATAATATCTTTTTACCTCGAAGAATCGAATCAATATCCTAATAATTAGGTTTCTGTACTGGCTTATATGCCCATTCCATGCTTAATATGACCTCTAACATCCAGATTGCTATTGATCAACAAGATTAAAATCCTTATCCTCCAGAATTTACCGAGCTACCACCCTCCATCCTTTAAATAGGACTAATTTAAAGAATGGAGGGGAATACTTAAACCTCTTTGAGAAGTAAAATGGCACTGAAGTAATATTGTGATGTTATGTATAAGATATATACATTAATAGTAATAAGGCATGCTATGTCTTACTTAAAAAAAAAAAAAAGTAGTAGAACTCACTATTTATTTATTTCTGCATTACCTATTAAAACATAATTGTAAGATCACAAGATATGACTCAGATTAACCCCTTATTATTGCAACTATTTACATTTGAGAGGATCTTAATCCCAGAATTAAGTTATTAATTTATTTTATGATAAAATATAATTGTATAGAAAGATAGATAGATAGAAATGTTATTATTAAATAGCTTACAAATATTTATTACAAGCCTAGGGCTTAGCATATTGCCATCTGTCCAACTTCGTATGGGTCTTATATAAAATATATATCTCATTTTATTAATTCATGCTTCTTAATAATTAGAATTAAACTTATAAGCATTATTTAAAATATATAATTATTTATATTAGTTAAGAGCAAATTTTCCCCTATTTTTATAAATAATATGATTATTATACACTTATTATAAAACTTATAAGAAAAACAATAAATGAATTAACAGTAATATATATTATAGGAACACAACAATAATAAATGTTTAACATTAAGATTATTTAAATTATACTTATTTTAATTTTCACTATTTTAATTTATAATCATTTATTAGAAGTGGATATAAATGTTATCATACCATCAGCTTCTACATAATTTATCTTTGAGAAACAATTATCCCCAAAATGATCATTTTCATTAGTGGTACTTAAAATTACATTATCTGTTGGCTCTGTTAGATTAGATTTAGTCCAAAGAATGCTAGGGATACCAAAGGGATGTAAAGAATGCTTTCCTCTTATCTGTATTAAAAAGGGCTCTTTGATTACTATTAAATTCCTTCAGTTTATGAGTTATACTCCCTGATGAGGTATGGTATTGTATTAGCTTACTTCGCTAGCTGCTTCTAGTCCTTATTGTTCAGTAATTATAGTACATCACATGTGAGGCTGGTTTTGCTGAAGCAGTCCCTTCTATAGCTAGCTAGTATCGGACACTGAGCTAGGAACTGTTCCAGTGTCTCATCTTTCCGAAGGTTAACAGTGTACAGGTCCTTCTTTCTTCGTTCTTCCATCTTTCACAGTTGAGGTTCATTTCCTCAAATCTCATCCTTGCGATCAGTCTCTTCTCTTCTATGTTTAAGCCTTCTTCATCAGATCCGTGCCCGTATAGTGTTATTGATAGTGAAGTTTAGGCTAAACCACTTCTTGAGCTGTATTCTCCTAGCGCTTTGATAACTCCTCCTAGAAGGATTTAAGTTTTTTCTTGAAGAACTTTTATCTCTCCAATGCCTTCCCAATCAATGCCAAGGTCTTCAGTGAAATTCCACACTTTAGAGAACCAAAATATGTTTCTTTCAATAATTTCCTTAGCTAAAAATTTTGGCAATCTATATCATCTAACCTTAATATTTTAGCTAGATAATTTAAGTGACACTATGGAACTGATAAATATGGGTTTGAGAGATCTCTCCAACAGTGCAATATAATTCAGAGTATTTTACTGCAACCATTACATTTTTTTACATTAACTAACATTTTTAATTTTATATTAATCAAAATTAATTTGAAATATCTTTTTTATTTTTGAATTGCTTCTGATTTTCTGAAACCCTTTCAGGGACCCTTAGAATAAAATTGCTTTAGCCATTGCTTCAAAAATTTTTATATTTTCAACTAAATTAATTTTGTTATGGTTCATAATCGTTCCCCACATATGATTTACTTCGTTTTTATACTGCTGTAATTTTTTTTAATGATTGTTTTCAAATAAAATTTTTAAATTTAACTTAATCCTGTGATATTTGTAATGATTTACCTCTTAAATTTTTTCACCACTTTGACGGAACCACCTGTTCTTTTTTGCAACTTTTACTAAAAATCATTATATTTGATTTTTAAAATTGAATTGTTAGGTTCCATTTTTGGCAGTAATTCTAAATTTTATAAATAATCTTTAGCAACTCATCAGGCTCAGTAGAAAGAAATGCCAAATCACCTGCAAATCTCAATAAAATCAATTTTTGCAATTCAACCGAAAACCAATTCTTAACTTTTGTTATATGTCATTTATACACGCCTAAAAGAGTTTTAGGCTAAGCAAGCATCCCTAGCGTATTCAAACATTGTTCCAAAAAATTCCTTTACTTTTCCATCAACCTATACTCCAGATAGTGTATTTGTGTATAAATTTTTTATTAAGTTAATAAATTTCATGGACAGGCTGTATTTAGATAGCTCATAAACAAGTGCATCTTTGCCAATGGAAACAAATACGTTAGAAAAATCAACAAAAAATAAATAGTCTTTTATCGCTGCATTCATCTATCTCTGTTAAACAGCATAGATTAAAAATATAGTCAATTAACAAGCAGCTTTATCTAACCCCCATTTGAAATTCTCCTATTATATTATTCTTGTCCAGCCACTGAGTTAAACTCTGAAGAAAAACAGAGGTAAATATTTCTAAGATGACATTCATAAATTAAACTCTCCTGTAATTGGCCACATCATGAAGATTATCTTTTTTAAATATTGGATATATAATAGAATGTTTAAAGAATTGAGGGATAGTCTCTTCTTGATAGAAATTATTATATATATTTACAATTTTCTGTAGAATCTCTATTGGTGCATTTTTAATATGTTCATATACTATATGATCCTCTCCAGGGGCCTTCCGGTTCTTGGCTTTCTTCAGTAATTACTTTCACTTCTTCTAAAGTAATTTCTTAATCAAAAAACGGTTCTATCACTAGCGGCTGTGCATACATGACAGGATGCACTTCACTTTTGTCATCAAACATATTTTAAAAGTAATTAGCCATTCTCCAGTTTCAATACTCTGACTAACGCTACAACTCCATTTCCTTAATATATTTGCTGCATTCCAAAAATCTCTTGTGTCCTTTATATTTTTTAAGTTATTAATTATACCCTCACAGGATGTTTTCTTTTTTTTCTAATAATAATATGTTATAATTTTTCTTCTTTCTTAGATTTTCAAAATTTTCTTAGGAGCCTAAAAACTTTGTTCCTCTATTCATGGCATTCTGCATCAAATCATACAGACTTTGGCCTAAACTATTTTTTCCCAAATTTTTCTCCACAAGCTGAACCTATTATTTGTTGCAAATGTTTAATGTCCTCTGTCGTGCATTCTTTAACCTTCCATCTTTTCAGAAATTTACATATTTTCTGATGATATTGTGTTTTATTTTTGTCAATAACAAAGTTTAGGTAACAATTGCTGTCAGTTATATTTTTTCTTAATTCCATCAAATAAATTCAGTGTTAATAAAATAGGCATGTGTTTGGACCAAAATTTTGCTAGGACCAGAAAATCTTGTTGGAAAATCCATTCCACAATACTTAAATGGGTACATGCGAAATCAATGACCGAGCTCCCTGGTCCTCTGGTAATGATGTATTCACCTTTAGTTCACGCATTCGTAACAATAAGGTCAAAATCTTCCATAATGCTTAGTTAGTGAGACAATTGTCTACCACGGTCATTTACCAATAAATCCTTAGATTTTCTCTTCAAAATATTTCTCAGCTTTTCAAGAGAAAGCAACTTTCCATTCACAAAGAGTTTACCATTCCTATACCTTACTACTCTCCCTTCATCATTACAAATTCAGTTTCATGATAAATGGCCAAAATCTCTGGTATTCCTCTTTCTTTATTGGTGCAAACAGGAAACACTTCAAATCCCATATCTCTCCTTCTAATAAATTTAAATAATAATTGGTTGTTTACCTCTCACCTAGTTGATTCTAAAACAATTGTCAGCATGATAATTTTTAACTTTTGAGTTGTGCCTTATCAAATATTTCTCTAACGTCACAAACTGGGTCCTCTTCTTCTTATTCTTAGAATTATATAGTTTCTTTATGTCTTCTGTTGTAGTCTCTCCAAAGCTTTACTTTGCTCACTAATTTTCACCCACTTTTTCAGTGGTTGCATTAATTAGCTGGTAAACAAAGTTATAAACTCTTTACCCTCAATAAAATTGCATATTTTAAGTTCAAAATTATTATTAGTACTATTTTTGTCAATAATTGGTTCATGACTCCTAATTTAAATTTATAATCATATTAATCGTAATCCTATTGAAGCTAGGGCAGGAGTCTAAATTGAGATTCTGTGAATTGAGAGTTTTTCATGTTTGGCTGAAGAAAAAGAAAGTTCATAAGGTTGAGTTCATAAGGATCACAAATTAATGGCTTAAACTCTTCAATAGTTTAAATTTCTTTAAATTTAGGGGATAATACTTTGTTAACAATACTGAGCTTAAAGTGAGTTCCCATATGGTTAGTTATTCCTGTATATAAAAAGTCAGGTATAATTATTTTGTTCTAAGTGTAATTTTTTTTTTTTAACTTTCTTTAAAAATTAAATGTTTTCAAGAATATTTTTTTGAAGATTTAGTGGTTTACAGTTATAGAGGCATTCTCTCCAATTTTTTTTTCCTAGAATCAAAGTGTTTGATCCTGGCTCTTAAATAATCCTCCCCACTTTATTTAAACTAATTAGATCCCAAGTTTCATTAAAGGACATAATTGAAATGCGAATGAAATAAACAGGGGAGAGCCATGTAGGCGGTTAAGGTAATAATAAACATTTAATCCTGAAATCTACTTCCATACCAAATACAAAAAATTAAATTAACTACTATCTTTGAACAGATAGGACCTAAAACCATGCCAGTTGATTAAGCCATTTAGAGAAATTTTGATAATAGAGAACGGCCAATGGAAGACAGACTTTATTTAAATTTTGAGTGAGGAAGTATTATATTTGATATTTTTTGGTCTATTCAATTTCCCAGGTAAAAGTAAACAAATATAATATGTGTATTTATACATACATATTTATAGTTATGTTTATACATTTATAATTGTGCATTTACTTATTAAAAATTTCTTGGAACTCTTCAGTTCACAGCTTTCAATTTTTTTTTTTATAATAAAGAAATTGAACGAGGTATACGACCTTTTATCATTGTACACCGCTGAATGAGTTCCTTATTGGCTGAAGGGAGATTGTAGTAGGTGAGGAATAAAAAGCACAAACATACAGAAAGGAAGGCCAAAGAAAACAGTTTAAAAAAAATAACAATTATATTTAAAACTATTTACATTTTTAATGTTAATAGGACACTAAATCACAGCAGAGTGGGACCGTACATATGTAGGCATAGGAAGTTTAAGTCCTTCTTTGGCTTCAAAGAATGTGTATGATAGGATGATTGTATCTACATACTCCATTTTTGGATCTTCAGCAAAAGCAGGGTCAATATAAAAGAAAACTGGCATATCAACCTAAAAAGTATCATTCAAATATTAGTAAATATATATATGAAAATAATTAACAGATGCCAAGTCCACTTATTCATAGTTGTTGATAAATAAATATTACTTAATGTGGAATGAATAGTTGACCGTCAAGTTCTATGAAGAGAGGATTGTCAGGAATTCGGTCATGGTAGTTGAGAAATTAAAAACTAATTAGTAACCAAAAACATTGGCATAACCAAAAACATTGGCTAAAATAAAAATTATTTTGGTTATAAATTAGTTTTATTTGCTCAATTACCAAGACCGAATGCTCGACAATCCTTTCTTGATAAATATTACTTATTTTATTAAGGAAATCCAAAAAAGTTAGGAGAATGAAAAAAAAGGTAGGAATTTATTTTGACTTACTCAATGTTTATGTGACATCATCTATCTCTCCAATTTAATAATTAATTATTATAATATTTATTATTTGTAGCTGACTTTGAAAACTAATATAGATATAAACAATATGAATAATTGTTAGGTATAATGTTACTAAATANACATCGATATAATGTCTTTCTAAGCACAACTTATTTGAGGGTTTTTAAAATTTGTATGCTGGCATCAATAAGAAGGAATTAAATGGGGCAATTGTAGGAACAAGGATTCCCAGGATTAGTTCTTCCTCAACTACTATGGAGGAAGTAAGTGCATAGTGCTTGGGAGGTCTCAGAAAACTTTGAGTAAGGGTACGGTGTCAGGCAAGGTGATGCTCTGGAATGCAAATTTATTAAATTGGGCCTAGAGAAGACACCTGACACAATTACTATTTGGATGGTCCAGATTCTTGTTTATGTCTTTCGCAATGGTAATATAGATGGACTAGATATAGTCAGAAGATTTGGGAAGATAATTGAGATATTCTTGGCTTTGAGCTAAGAAAATGGGCTATAAAATAAATAAAGTCAAGACAAAAGGAGAGTTTGTTGACCGTAGATATTATTCTTAGATGATTTTAGTTGGCGTTCGGTCAACTACCTTGACCAAACCCCAACTAAAATCATCTAAGAAAAGTCAAGACGAAGTTTTTGGGTCTGGGACCAAATATAGTTCTAGCTTCAGATAACTATAAAAACTAACATCCTAGCGAGGTAGATAAAGCTTCTATTTTTTACTACTTACAAGGGACTCATCAGAGCAGTCCTGTGCTCTGGTTTTGAGACAAATACCAAAAATGGCATAATGACAGAGTTCATAATATTTGAGAGAATGATAGTAACCTGCATTAATAATTGGAGAAGAGTCAATGCGAGATACATAATTTATATGGCAAATCCCAGAAGATTTTGGGAGGAGATATTCATGGGGAACACTACATGGAAGGGTAAACCTTAGATGACAAGTCAGCTTATGTTTGGTTACAGAAAATGTTGGGAGCCAGGAACTGGAAAATTACTACTGAGTGGAAGCTGATATAGGAGACCGGACCACCACTACCTATAATAAGTTAATTTGACAATCTATAGACCACAGAGAAAAGTGTGTGGCAATGTACATTGACATGATTGACCGTACCTGTCAAAACCCTTTGGATCATAAAAATTGTTTTAAAAGTTAGAGGGTTTTGGAGGAATAGTTCACAGATTATTCAAATCTTATCTGGTGAAAAGTAGACAATTTGTAATTGTAAATATTAAAGCAAAAGATAGGTTTGATAAGCTGAAGTAACGGGGAGGAGTCCTCAGAAAGCATTCTGGGTTCTATTCTTGATTTATACAAATGACTTACCTGAATTATTTTAGGATTGCAAACCAATTCTATAAGAAGATTATTTAAATTTATTTTTTACAGAAAATAATGACTATGAAGCAAAAGACAGAATTAACTGGACTTGAAACACAAAATAACCGGTTAAAATTAAATTTACTAATGATAAATAAATATATATATATACATATACATGACTAGATATAGTCTTAGTGGATGAATATTTTCAAAAAGAAAAGAGTTCAAAGGACCAGAATTCTCAACATTCTTGAACCATTCTCCCTTTAGGATTTTTAAAATTTAATACAAAATAATAACGTGAAGCTCTTTGTTTTGTTTTTGTAAGCTTGTTGCATTTTGACATAGCCCTTTAACCGGTGGGTAAATGGTAAAAAATATTTCTAATTCTGCAGTTTGATTTCCAAAATTAACTAACTAGCTTTAAATATAGATATAAGAATCAAATATAAAGCCGGTTAATAAAATATAGCTAAAATATTTTATGTGTAATGTTACTTCAGTCTAATATCAAATATCATTTTGGAAATATTAAGCTAGAACTATTTGAATATTTCAATAAAATTGGGTAAAATCTGAGAACACAAAATACAAATGTAATCACATTTGTTAAGGGGAAAAATCTGAGAATTTTGATGGTCTAGAAGTTATCACTGTACAACCATTTATTTAATCGTTCTAGAGTGTTGTAATGAAAAATAGAGTTGTAGCACCCTAAGGAGAATATCAATCACAACCACTTTAACCATTTCGGCTAACAATTTTTATAATTTTATTACAGTAGTTCAGTCATTAATAAAATAAAATAACAATAGCATATTGATTTACATTTAGTTAAACCTTTAACTAATTTAATCATAGTCTCCAATTGAAAACCACCTATTTAAAGGAAGTTGGAGATACAATGAAAATCAAAAGAATGAAATATGTATAGCTTAATAAGTTCATTGAAATGATGGTATACATAGCCACTAAGACTTATACGTATATGTAGACATTTTGAAACTATAACCCATAATTTAACCCCCTTAGAGTTGCTGGATCTAGCAAATATATTAGGGACACTGTTCGCACTAATAGAATTTAAATTCTTTCCATCAAACCCTATTTCGAAATAGGTTTTGAGTATGGCCCATGGTTAACACACTTTTTTAAATAATTTAAAAAGGCTTTTAAAGATTTAATCTTTTTTTAGATTGAATAAAAAGGCTGAAGCTACACATTTAGAATATTCAACTTTTTTTTTATTCCATTTTTGGATTCTACACAACTTGAAATATAAAATATCAAATTTGAGGAAGGTTCAATTTTGATTTTTTAGATAGACAACAAATATATTACAAAATTGCATTAAGAATAAACAATGTAAATTTTTTCATAAAATTTTAGTTTTCTATTTGTTAAATAAAGATGAAAGTTAAGGTTAAACAAAACAATACTAAATTTTCTTAAAATATTCAATTCTGAAAAGTCATATAACAAATCACATGTTACTCAATAAGCTTCATTAGCCCCAAAAATGGCGAATGAAAAAGTATACACAATTGAATACTATATTAATGTAGTATCCTTATATTCTCAGGATTCTATACTATAGAAATATCTTATATTAATAAATATCAGTATCTTTACCTCTTCATGAGGGTTCAGCATTTGTTCTTCAAAACAAAAGCATTGAATTTTGTTAAAGTATTGTCCAGCCTCAAATGGCACAACGTTATATGTACTAATCCCAGTAACAGGGCGATCTGTAGGGTTCCTTGCAGTGTAGAATGCTAAAGCTGTTTCTCCTGGTATAACCTTAAAAAGAATTATGCTAAATAACAATAAAACATTATTTATGATATGCATGTATTAAAAAATAGCCCTTTGCTCATTGTATACACATAAACATTAATTAAGAACCCGGTCTATCATTTCAAGACATTCTTAACCATAATGGCTTTCCACGACACATAATAAACAGACTCATCAATCAATTTTATAATTCTCATTCCACTCCCCCCTCCACTCCAATTCCACCTAGTGACACTCCAATATTCCGTTCCCTACCCCATGTTCCTACTCTACCAGAAAATATTAATAAAGCTCTAATTAATACCTTGCCCAAACTACGCATAGGCTTCTCCAACAACAAAAAATTACAAAATGTATACACTAAACTGAAAGACTCCATCTCTGATACTGGCAGACGTAACATCATTTACAAAATCCCCTGCGCCACTCAAAATTGTACGGCAGAATATATTGGACAAACAAATAACCCCATAAAAAGACGAATCAAAACCATCAACATGATATTAAAAATTATAAAACCACCACAGCCCCCTTTCAAAATACTCTACTACTGACAAACACACTTTCGACTTTGATAAATTCACACTTCTTGCGACTGAACCAAACCTTGAGAAATGACTTTTAGCTGAGCCTATTCACATACATTTAGAACATAACCCCATTGAAGATAAAACAGACAAAGACCTCCTACTTTCCTACAGCGATATGTCCTGAATCTTAAGCCATTTAAACCGTCTCTTCCGTTCCCCACTCCTAAGTCCGTTTATGGTTCCTTTCCACAACGATTCAATAACATTTTTTTAAACAGATCAGTCACGATGTAGACTGAGGTGAGCACAAGTCTCTCTCTCCCCATGACCCTACTTGGTATGTACACATACGAATGTTATTAATAATTATTTATTTCCAATATGTTCGGTATCCATTTTATATAATCGATTTTACACAGTTTTATATTTTCATTCATTTTTCTTTGTTTGATTATCACATATAGACATGTTTCTATATTATTTTGTATGTTTCTCTTTCATATTCAACCTTGATGAAGGCTTGAAATTCATTGGCTAAAATCAAAACTATTTTGGTTACAAATTAGTTTTTAATTGTTAAACTACCATGACCGAATTCCCGACAATCATCTCTTCATAGAAATTGTTGGTCAACAATTCATTCCATATTAATAATGTTCCTAGTTCAAATGGAGAGTTTTGTCTGTAGAGATTATTAGTCAACTCAAACCCCAACAAAAATTCTCCACTAATGTTTTTATTGCAAAATAGTACAGAAAATTATAATGAATGTTACAGAACCTACTTTGGGACAATGTGATCAACATTTCACCTCTTAGGCATTTCGTCATTAAGTGATATGATTTTAATAACTTACAATTCAGTAAAAAATAAAATAAGACCCAGAAAAAAAATCCAATATAATTAAACTAAAAATAAGTTGTTCATATAGGCTTTCACAGTCCCTATAAATATTCAAAAATACTTCTTCCAGGCTTGACTATGTAGAAAAGTTACTATTTGCCGAGCTTTCAAACATCATGTAATGGCTTGTTCAGGGCTGAAAGTAGAATGAGGGCATTCTACACTCAGTCCTGAAAAAGCCATCAGATGATATGCGAAAGCTCGGCAAATAGTAACTTTTTTACGTGGTCAAGCCTGGAAGAAGTACTTATGAATAATGATAAGTTGAAATTTTTTATAGGCTTATTTATGCTTGTTTCGGATTTATAATTTATGTCCTATCACACTTGAAAATTAAAAAAAAAAAAAAAGTATGGCTAGGGATTTATTAAAGTAGCCCCCTCTTAACTATCATTTTATTGAAATTCAGATGGTTAAAAAATATTAATGTGACAATCTGAAATATAATAACTGATCAATAACAGAACAGAAAATCTAATTTAAAGACTTAATCAGCAAGATCTTTACCATTAGATAGAGGGATAAAAATAAAATGAATCACCACAGTTAAGTTCAGCTTAGACCATCTGTTGATTTAAAGTAAAAAAAAGTAAAGGATCATTTACTACACAAACTGTTGAACATAGGTGTTTTTCAAGAGTCCCTCAACGGCAGAAAGAATACAGTGATCACACAATTGAAATGGAGAGAGGTGAGCTAACAGGCACACAGCCAGAAGATGAAAGCATTTCCAGGCTAAGAAAAAACAAAAACTCATTACTAGGTGTCAAAAAGCCATACAGTAGGCCAAAAAATAAAACAAAATATAGGAAAGATGATTATCACAAAGCAGTGCTATGCAATCTAAGTAATATAAATAACAACCAAGATATTACTATCATAAATATTGGTCTCCCTCTGAACCTCCCCATGCCTGATTTGATTTTTTGGTGACTCCGATGCTAGGCCTTAGTAGCTACAGTCATCCGGAATCCCTCATCCTCCCCCTCCACCCCATCAGATTTCAACCAAAAAATAATTTCTTGAAATATCATTTCCAAGAGTTTATATTGAAAAGCCTGAAATTTCTAATTTGGTTTCTATAATTTAAAAGTAAGTAGAGACCCACCCAACACTTGAAATAACATTATTTTAATAAATATCTTTATTGAATTGTGGATTTTGAAGAATGTTATAGATTATAAATTATATTTAACATCTATTTTGTAATATATGTTTTTTTTATTTAAATAAAAAAACATTACAGTATTTAAATATTGGTCTGCCATGAAACCCATCCTTTCACACTTGACCAATTTCAGCTAACTCCTCCAATGGTTTGTAAAAAAAAACTCAATAACTGTATTGTTTTTTTATTTTAAAAATTGAGGATGCTAGAATGTGTACAGACAAATGTGTGTGTGTGTGTGTGCATAGATATGCCACCTTGTGATAAAGATGATGGTCATTAAATATTTATTAATTTGAACTAAAAAGAGAAAAATTGCAAGTGAATCAATGGAAAAAAAATTGTTTCACAATTCATGTAATTTATTTAGAGTAAAGTAAATATTTCTAATATTAATACTTCCATATTTTTCTATATAGTTCAAAATATATCATATTTGTCCCTTGCTTATAAATAGAATGTTTTCTCCCACATTTATAAGGGATTTTATTGTTGTTTTGTTGTTTAGTGGGGATTTACAGCGCTCAACTGCAGAGGTTAATAAAGTTTAAGTTGATCTATCGACACAGGCCCCATCCCGTCGATAATTTATTTATATTACAGTTTGGTTACTGTAGGTCTTATAATTCTGGGGTAAAGTTGCAGTGTCATCCAAACATACATAAATCTACATAAATAAAAAGATTGAGAAGAGGCATAGATGTTTCACAACTTAATTATTTGATGAAGTAAAAATTTTATGTTTACTTCTTTGGAACATAATTTTTATGTGAAAATTTTTTTTGAGATATCAGAGTCACGGAATTTCTGGTAGCCCTAAAAAGAAATGTCACTCAGAAATTCTCAATCAGATTATTCAGTTCTGATGTAAGAGGGTCTTCCAAATTGAGGTTTCCATCTAATCTGATTCCATGCTAATTTCACATACTGGTTAATAGATCACGCCTAATTTACTAAAATTATCCACATTCATGTCTTAATTAAAAAGTAACTAAAAAAAAAATGAAATAGATAAACATGCAAAACCTCTATTTCAGACTGCTGAGGTTTGAAATTCCACCTCATGCTGGATCCAATATCTGCATTAAATCTAATTTTCAAAGGCCGATTTATTAACTTTTTAAGGTTTCCAACAGTTTCGCTTGTATCAGCTGTACCTGTAGTGCCTCCATAACTATAAGCCTAAACAGAAAATATAATTAATGTAATTTATTCTTCAATTTGATATGTATTCCACTACTTTCATGTTTTTATTACTATTCTAATACATTTCTAGCAATATAACTTGATACATAATAATAGGACTTAAATACATGTCTGAAGGGATATTTAGACATGCATTTTTTAATTACAACGTAACTTATGGAATGAGGAAACCATTGTTTTTCATGGATGCCTCTTATCTAAATACTTTAAAGAAAATAACAAACCTGACAGAATAACCTGTAAAGAGGCACAGCAGCATAAGACAATCCCACAGCTAACACTCCAACACCTCCAATGTAATATACTGTGGATCTATTTTTAAATGATCTATCATTTTTTGGAATGGAGTAACTGCGAAAAATATGATTATTAACCTTAGTTTCTGATGTTTTTAATAATGAAATATGAAAATTCTGCTGAGCAGGACGTAAATAGAATATTCTTGAAGCAAGCATTTTTAAACACTTATTTAATCCACTTTCATGTCGTTATTGAACACACACTTTTCGTTGGAGGCAAACGCCATAAGCCTTCTAATTCAAGAAAGTGCTTCAAATTGGTAAGATGTCAAAAAAGAGAAGCAAATAAGACAATTGAAAACCCTTTGAAAACCTCCTCTTCAATCCAAAGAGACTTATATGTCTGACAAAACATAGAGATAAAAGTGGTTGTTAAATCAAGAAAATTAAGACAAAGTGACCTCTTTAGCGGAGCTCTATTTCATTTCACATTTAACGATTTATTTAAACAAAATTTGCGCTAAATTCAATGCTTAAGCAAAATATAGAGGGACCTTAGTATATCTAGTGCCTATACCTACCTTGGTAGGTTACATTTCTATGACGTAATTAAATCTCGCATATATATTAAATGATTATTTATTATTATGTGTAAAACTTATTTATTTAATATTACTCTAAGGGTAGCGCAGGCCCTCTTATTCTAAAATATATTAAGAAAATGAAATTTATTTTATTATTAATCTGGAAAACAGTGTTCCTTAAGAATAATTATAAGTAACAGAGTACAATATTTAAAATGACACGCTTTAAAAAAAAAAAAAAGTATAGGCTAGCATAATAAAATAAAATGAACAGTAATTAAAATAAATAGGTAACAAATACAAAATAAGATAATGTTACTTTCTGAACAATAAAATACATTTATAATAATATGAATAAACAATGAATTTTTTAAAAACAAATTCATAGTGTATAGATATGTAACAGAGAACAGAAAGAACGGCAATGTTGAAGTAATATAAGATTAATAATTGCAATAATACTAAAAACAACAATACAAATTATACTTAAAACGAAATATATAATAGTATCAGTAATAAATATTATATTAGTAATAAAAAATATTAACAACAATAATAGTTAGGACTCCTGAGAAAGGAAGAATAAGTTTATGATTGCTTCTGGAGATGTCCAAAAAGACAGGATTTGAAAGTATTAAAGAAAGTAGAACGGTAGATAAATGAAGGGAGTTCTAAAAAGTGAATGCTCTAGCTTGAAAGGAACGGTCAAATGACGCGGTTTTGTGAAAAGCAAATTAAATGGACGGGATCGAGTTTGAAGGAAAAGGACGGGCGTCCTCTTTAAATTGGAAGAGAGTTGTCAAGAGGATTGTTTGGAAGAGGATATTAACAAGCAAATACAGACGTCGGTAAGAAGGGATAATCAACTTAGTTGGGAATAATAACTTGTTACGCGAGTATCCTAACGGGGTCCGAACACAACGAAACAGTTCATAAGGCGCTTCAGCCTTGCAGATAAATCCCTAGAGAGGCCATCTTAGACCATAGTCAAAATGAGGGATGGGGAATACCAGAAGTTGTCGGGTAGGAAGCGGAATAAGGTGTCGAAAACGATAAAGACACTTTAGTGTAGAAATAGTTCTTTAGGAATCAGGGAAACATGGGTCTTCCAAGAGAGGGATTGGTCAAAAATGAGTCCCAGGTTGCGATAGGAAGTGTGGAATTGGGTGAGAGTACTGTTACTTCTTTGCGCTTAGATGTAATTTATTTTGTCCAATTCTGGATACTATCCAAATCACCTTGTATCCTTAAAAGTGCGACGGGAAGATCGGAAGGGAAAGAGGAGTAGTACATTTGGAAGTCGTCTGCGTAAAATGAGAGGAACAATTATGGATTCAAGAGGAGAGGTCATTAATGTGGGCGCTAAAAAGGATAGGAGAGATCGAAGAGCTCTGAGCGACACCAGGCTGTGTACACATAAGTAATTTACGTAAAATACAATTTTCTATCATCATCATTTTTACGGAAAACATAATATTGAAAATTATATTAGAGAATGTAACTATTATGTTAAAACGGGGGAGAAATGTAAGTGGCACTGACTTCTTGAATCTTTTGGGAGAGCTTGATTGATGAAAGATGTCAGAGCGTCCAGGAAGAGATTCAATTCAATTGATCCCTACACTGCTAAGCGGTAGAAGGGGAATTGTACTATAAAGCCAATAATGAATACATTCGTTATAATTAGTGTCAAGAAAATAGTTTATGAAACATTATAGGTATAAAATATAATTTTACAAGCCTGGGGGCGAAAAGGACAATGGAGAAAAGTGAAGCTTTCTGAGACTGTCCGTCGGAGAGGATGGGTCGCTCAACCGCGTGCACAGATGCAGTGCTATCTCGTAGCTCTTAACTTGGTATGTTTGCTGTGATATATTGGTTAATCTTCCTCGGAAAATGATCAGACAGCATAACTGTGGATGCGTGATCATTCTCGCCTAGTACTCCATGAGCTTAAAGATGATATGAGTAATGAATATGTAATCTAATACAGATACAGAGAAGGGCGTAAGAAACTTGTTTTTACAACGTTTTCCTAAAATTCACTCTTTGGTTCGATGGCTGTTGGCGGTTATGGAAAAATTCTCCAAAAAGATAATGAAAAAGGCACATAAGTCTGTGAAATGACTGTGCACAGCTGATATGCATGGCTCTAGAGTAAGCCCATTAATGGCATATCAACTTTCGGCTGGAGAGTAATTTCAGGATCCAAGATGTACGCCTTCTTGAAGCTAACTACAACATGTGGATTGCTATTTACTTCTCAGTACTCTATATTTTCCAGCCTCTCGATTGTAAAAAGCCAATCGAAGACCTGAAGAAGACTCCATCCAGTAGCTCAACTGCGGTTAACTTGAGGAAAATCTTTAAGCTTGCTGATTTACAAATAAGTTTGTTTTTAATATTTATAAGTATCGGTTATAGTAAATAAATAAATAAATACATTTCTATGAAATAGTACACTGATCGTAAAGTAATTACACATTAGTTGGTTGATGCTAACACTTGAAACAGTCTCCGAAACCTAATCCAGGATTACCGACAAAAGCAGGACAAGAGTAATCACTACATTTATATTTTCCTTCTTTGTAATACTGTGGGTAAACCTTTATGTTTACTTTCTTCTTTTTATTTATTGGTAAAATTTCAGGTAGCTGATGATTTGTTTTTAGTGTTGTCCATCTTCTGCCTCGGTGTTTTCCAAATAAGATTTTTGAAATTTCTGGACGATAATCATACAACTCGTTTTTCGTATTGTTTCTGAGTAAGTTTTGTAGAAATTGAAGGAATTAAAGACCAAAGTTTTAACTAAATAGATCCGTAATTTGATGTATCATTTAAATCTTGCCAATGCGATGTATCCCGTTCATTTAGTTGTGGTAATGCTTGCAGAATATTTTATTTATATTTATTTCCAATTCTTTTAACATTGCTTTGTATTCCCTTAATTTGAATGACACGCCTCTATTGCTTTTAAATTTACTTCTCATTAAATTGTTTTTGAACCGAGTTCTAACTTAATATTTCGTCAGCTCTTTTATTATTTCCAAGTTGGTTTTTTTTTTCCTTGTCTTTCTCAATGTCCCTGTTAAGTAACAATTTTAAAACTAAACCAAAAAAACTGTGATAATTGTCCACGAGAACAGAATATACCTGATTTAGAAAATATTTCATAAAATGAATGAGAACTTATCTATATGCCCTTTTCCACTTAAATCGTCATCACTTCCCGTATATAACTTTATTTCGTAAAGCGGTACTTTTGCACATAAGGAAATCTTCAAATCATGTTAAACTAACCTTCCTCTACAAGGATCTAAAGATTTATCCATGACGAACGAGCTTTTATTTAGGGTCTAACTACAGAATTATCTAACGCTATTATGGGGGCGTGATAATCTAAGGGTTGATCGCCCCTAAACCCGATCCTACCTACCTATCTATCGCTTGAGAAAGACAATAGTCGTCGTTGCTGGTCGGATTATGTCGGATAAAAGAGTAAAGAGTAGTGGTACCAAATTTCATATTTATTCTCAGTTAAAGATGTGCCAAAGAAAAGAAAAACTTACATCCTATCCCTAAACAGCATCCCTATCGCCTTTTATTCATACCACCTTAACGAAACTTATTATCTTAAGCTTGCGCTGCATGCATATTCATAGTGTTTTACATAACGGAAAGGCTTCAAATAATTTTTAGATTATTTAGTACAAAGTAAAAACAATGCCAAATTTTGTTTTCCTATTCTTTACAAAATTCATTACTTCAAGAAAAATCTTTGTTCGACGGCTAGTATACTCTTAACCAACTACATGGAGTGCAGGCCGTCTTGTAGACTCGGAAATCAATTGCGCATACGGTGTGCAATCGATCCCGAATGGGTTAGGTGAAAAGCCATAGAAGTGTCAAACGGTACCTTTTTTTTTTAATTATTATAACGGCGTGTCAACCAATAGGAAACGGTTCCTTTATTAATACAGACCTTAATTAAAGATATTTTTTTTCTCACCCAAACCCAGATTTTTATTTTTTTATTTTTTAGCTTCCTTGGTGTATTATTTTTTGTTTTATTTAAGAGAGGATGGGGGAAGGATAAAGAGAGGGAGAGAAGGAAGGAGGTTGAGGCTAGAAGGGGGGGGGAGGGGGAGAGAGAAAATGAATAGATGGGAAGAATAAAAACCGGTGGGAATTCCTAAGTTTAGTTACTCTGATCATAATATTTCTTCAGATTCTAAAACTCTCTTGTTGGAGCGGTTCCGAGTTTTTCCGGAACGTCCCAAAAGACACCTTGGACGGCGTTCCTATCACTGGAATCTGGACGCATTTCTCCAGCAGGTAGTTCCAAAGTTCCCTGAGCTCACTCCCAAGATAGGCTGCCCCCTCCCCCTAATCCTCCCGTATAAATACGGTATGCCCACCCCCGCGAGTGGGGTGAGGGGACAGACACACAATTTAATCCGGAAGATAGCGATCTGGCGGTGGGGTGCGCGCCCTGGCCCGGCTCCAAGTCGGACGCCACCCTCCCCGCATTGCAGTCATCGTATTGTCTTCGTGCCTCTGTATGAGTCGTTGTTTTCAGTCCAAAACCCATTCGCTTTCCACCATTTCATAATTTATTGTTTTGCCTAGTACTAATAAAGGCAGGAATCTTTCTGGTGGAGGTTTCTGACCGCAATTTAGATCTATGAATGCTCCCTTTGAATCGGTTGTTTCGTACCTTTAATTAGCAGATTTCCTGCACTGGATAAATTGAAAATATGGTTCCTTAATTTTTTTGAATTTGTGAGAGTGTACGTAAATATATGTATATTCACACACACACACACATATACTCATGTAATTGTCAGTTCATGATCTATTTTCCGTACATTTTAAAATAGGAAACCACATTCGGTATATAAACTTCTTTTTGTACGTTTGTTAATGGCTGTATCGGTCAGGGGAGTGGGTGGAAGTTTAAAGAGAGATTGAACAGAAAAACTTAAATATTAATTCATTATTTTCATTATTAAAGTTGTCAAACTATAAGAATAACAAAGTTCATAATTATCAAATGCAGTTGTCTAAGATAAATATGTTACGAAAAAAAATGTTAAGGTAAAATTTTAAATAATTCATGAGAGGGAACAGAATAAAAAAATCTATCTGTCCTCGCCAGGAATCGAACCTGGATCTCTTGCTATCCGGGCCTAGTATGCTGACCTTTACACCACAAGGACAGGCTAGATATCTCACTCTATTCCCTCTTCATTAGCGAGAGCCTAACTTACGAGAAAGACGAGAAATTCCTCTTAAACTCGAAGTAGCTGACATTGTCATGCATTTTGTCGGCTCTCGTCATTTACTATATTAAATTTTAATTTTTAAATATTTTATTTAGGTTGTGGTTTTTTTTATCCAACGTAAATTATATTATAATTTACGTGGGATAAAAAAAACCACAACCTAAATAAAATATTTAAAAAGTAAAATTTTAAGAAAGTAACTTTGTGTATTGGGCAAACCCCCTTACTTTTAAAATATATAAACTTAATTCGGTATTTAGGCTTATTATTGATGAAGTTGAGCTTAAAAAAGTTTCAAAGTTAGTTATTAACTAATTAAAATTGAGAAAATATATAGCACATTTCAACACAAAAGTTCTAACTAGCTAAACATGAAAATAAAACCTTCCTGACCTAGGAGTTAGGTTAAATCAGTCAGAGAATAATGAAAAGTTTACAATTGCAAATGTGTTCAACATCAACACTTTCCCCATTGAGTAATTACTGTTCTTACACCAAGGCTCATCCTCGTGCAATAACTTAGGAGCTGAGGTTCTGGATTGGCTTCGTTAGGACTTTTGTCAACTGATGCTCCGTCGTGGTAGTATTCAGGGTTCTGGCCCAGCTCCTTGGCGATCTCACTTTCCATAGGCGACTCGGAGGTAATCTTCAGCTTGGTTATCTTGGAGAACAGCCCTACTAGCTCTCAACTACCCATAGTAGATAAATAACTGATATCTCCCGTTAAGTTAATGAGAAAATTACTACACCTATATGCAGCCTAACAACTCCTGCCGTGTCGCAATATTACCTGGTACCACCTTTTAAATTCCGCAATTGATAATAAACAGTATGACATACTCTTAACCAACAAAACATTACTTGGTGTAGGGTTTTCTAATGTCCTGGATACTTGGCCGACCCTAGGAAATATTCGGCCGAGTTCCTGTCATTGGTTACATCCAAAGGTCCCGACGTTATGCAGTTTTCCATGTCAACTCCTACTGCTTCGGAAGTTTCAGGTCATCTCAGTGCTTACGTCGCAAGCTCCCCATATAAAAACTTTCTATTCTTTTCAGTATATCCAGACTGGCTAATCTTAAAAATTAATTACTATACCTAAGAAATAAGTTGTAGTTCTCCGTGATCTTGACCATTAAGCTTGGTTATCCGATTACATCGTAGGTATAACCTTCCTTTTCTATCCACAGCTCGTATGGTTACTTTCTTTCAACATTCTAGGGTCCATTTCTGATTGGAATCGGAGTAACACTGATTATCTTGCCTTGATATTTTATCATCCTCTACAAACACATTATGAAATTCTATAGTTCTATAGCTGAGAACTTCCCCCCCCCCTCTACCTTCCAGGCCAATATGGAGCCATGTTTAGTGGTGTTTCCTCATAGGCTCATCGCCGGCCTATGATGACTCTTATTAGCTCGTGACTGCGGTATTTTTAATCATTTTTACGTAAGGACTAAAAAAAAAAAACTAAAAAAAACCACTTGGAAATATATCTAGAAGCGAAATAAATAGAGGGACTGTGTTGTCCACATGAATGAACAATACCAATACCATTTCAAAATGTTGGATTTGTCCAAACGTCATTTGCCAACAGTACTTCCAGGTTTTATTTATTTATTTTTCATTTCATCGTTAATATACTGTTTAGTTGAAGTTAGTAAGCTATCACTCGTTCCTTTTACTTTGTTGTAATTAACTTTTCTGAAAGAAATAATTGTATAAGGAAGACATATTATTCACTCAAGTATCTTTGTACCTCTTTATAATATTTATAATTTAACTTAAATTTATGATGTTCATCAAGTAGGAGCTGTGTACAATATGCAGATATTTGTTTAATCCATGTTGCATTAAATTGTGTATTGTTATATATTAAAAATCATTCTTGATATGCGTCTTTTTAAAAAATGTTATAGAACATAAATGTTATAAAATTAAATTTTTTTACAAATTTTATTCTATGCATTATTTTTTGTAACGCTAATAATAAGGAATATCTATTAAAATTTCAAATTTTTGTCTTTCTGTTGGAATCGGTGAAGATTTGTTTAAAAATTTTTAATAATCCGCGTCAAGATACCAATGTAGATAACTTAATTTTATGGCGGGAAATCTGTTAAAGCCTGTATGGCTAAACCCATCTGCAAAGCACACACACACACACACACACACACACACACACACACACACACACACACACACATATATATATATATATATTACGACAATAATACTAACACNATAAAATATTGATCATTAATATTCCGTAAAATTGACTATTTCAACAAACTCCAGAGTATTTTTAAAGTACCCCCAGAAGATTTTAAAGCCCTAGGTTTAATAAAATTTCTGCTTGTTATAATTTTGATGCACCTGGTGCGATTTTTATTCTTAATAAACGTAGAATAAAGCAACATAATAATGACAATTTACAATTATGTAAAAATGAAATATAATTCTCAAAATTAATACTGGAAAAGACTAGAATTCTCAGAGCGAGAATTATATTAATGAATGTAATTTCGAGTGTTGGGCGGCCTCATTTTCTTTAAATATACAAAGAACATTCGATATTTTGGATTCATTTTAAAACTCTTGAAATTATTGATTTTCGTTTGTAGGCGGTAATTGGTGAAGAAGGGTTTTATATATGACCGAAATATATTGTCGTAATATCTTCATAAGGGAAAAAGTTCGAAAGAGTTTATGAAATACAAAAGGTGCAAAATGTTATTTCCTAAGCTTTAAGCTATATAACAATTTAATGAGATACGCATATTTACAATGATATTCACGAATGTAACTTCGATGGATGAGCGCTTTACAGACTTCCTTTCTTAGCCAGTCTATACAGGGTGTTTCGCAAGTAGATGACAATATGCAAGATGGAATAACTAGATCAAAAATGTAGTTAAACGCCGCCAACCGCATGATTCTTTCTTATTCCGTTGCACAGATATGCCGTTCCAAAGGTAATTTTGAGAAAACCGTGTTTTTTGTAGGAAAACCTCAATTTTCTCTGCTTCAACACATTTTTTTTCAATGTTCCATCACAGTTTTGAATTCACCATTAAATTTTCTTTAAGTCTAATGCACATTCAATGTTCATAGTATCATTTCAAAAGCGCGATAACAGATCAAGAAATAAAAATTTTAAAAAAATGTTGTCAGCGACAAATTTTCGAGGATCACTGCTCTTCCAAAAAAAGTCCTGCAAGCTGCCGAATCTCACAAAAGTTGTGAAATTTAATTACCTTTCTAACGGTGTACTCAAAACTGCAATTATCTCTCAATTTTGTAATGCAATTGGAATGGGAAGGAGAAAAAAACTCATGTCATGCATATTTTGCAGGATCTTATCTCCGTTAAATTTAATTTATTTTTATGTAAATTACAACGAAAAATTAAATTAATTTTTACATAAAGTTAAACAGTAAATAAAATATCTTTGAACATTACAAAAGTTGCTGGAACTGGCCTCCTCCTTGAAGTATACAGTGACGACATCTGTTTAACACAGCTGATGTAGCCCTTCGAATCTGATCACGGTCAGCTCTCATTGCTTCACATGATTCGCGAATTCTTGCGATCAGATGGTTCATATCTTGAATGGGTACTCTGTACACTTCCGATTTAAGCCTACCCCAAATATAAAAATCCAGTGGCGTCAAATCAGGGCTTCGGGCCGGCCAATGCACAGGTCCATATTTCCCAATCCATCTTCCTGGGTACTGTTGATTGAGCCAGTTCGTTACAGCTCGTCCATTATGCGCTGGACACCCGTCCATTTGCCACCATAGCTCTTCTTCAAGTGGTATTGCTTCGAGGAGTGCCGCACTTATATCATCCTGAAGTAGATCATAAAAAGTATTGGAATTTAACCGACCAGGTAAGAAAACGGGCTCTGTCATATGCTGCCCACAGACTCCTAGCCACACGTTCACACTGAACTGATATTGGAAGTGGTGTTCCCTAGTGCCATGTGGATTATGATGAGCCCAAAGGTGAGAGTTGCGTGAGTTAAAAATTCCCGCACGTGTGAATGTTGCCTCATCTGTCCAAATTATGTGATCAGGGAAGTTACGCCTCTCGTGGCACTGTTGAACATACCATCGCGCAAACACCATCCGTAGCTCCATATCACGGGGTAGCAACTCCTGGACAGTAGTCAGGTGATAAGGATATCTATTGTCTTCCCTGAGAGCTCTGAAGACTGTAGAGTGCGATATTCCCAGTTGATTTGAAGCGCGACGGGTACTAGTTGATGGATCATTTTCAAAAATAGTTAAAATGTCAACTTCCCTTCGAGCTCGGCCCGCGTAGTTAACAGGTTGTCTTGGAATAGAGCCTGTTTCTCTCATGATGCGATAAGCGTTTTCAATAGTTCTCCGGTCTGGATATCTTTGCCGATTTGGAAACATATTGCGATATTCTTCTTGTGCACGAAGACCATTGCCTCTTGCAGCCCCATACGCGAAAATCATGTCAACGTACTCTTCAGAAGTGTATAAATTTGGCATTTTTACTTCTTGCACTCAAATTGAAACTTCCTTAACAGACTGAAGATTTGCACGATACTGACAATTATTATTGTTATTTATAACACAAAGTAGGTAGACGAAGAATGAAAGAGATAAGGTAAACAAACCGTAATGCGAACATAATCCATAAGAAGTAAACAAAAACATTCATCACGCCAGACGTTCTTTTAGGTTTCAATCACCTCCCTAGTAGATTTATTAAATAAATATTTGTAATTTACATAAAAATAAATTAAATTTAACGGAGATAAGATCCTACAAAATATGCATGACATGAGTTTTTTTCTCCTTCCCATTCCAATTGCATTACAAAATTGAGAGATAATTGCAGTTTTGAGTACACCGTTAGAAAGGTAATTAAATTTCACAACTTTTGTGAGATTCGGCAGCTTGCAGGACTTTTTTTGGAAGAGCAGTGATCCTCGAAAATTTGTCGCTGACAACATTTTTTTAAAATTTTTATTTCTTGATCTGTTATCGCGCTTTTGAAATGATACTATGAACATTGAATGTGCATTAGACTTAAAGAAAATTTAATGGTGAATTCAAAACTGTGATGGAACATTGAAAAAAAATGTGTTGAAGCAGAGAAAATTGAGGTTTTCCTACAAAAAACACGGTTTTCACAAAATTACCTTTGGAACGGCATATCTGTGCAACGGAATAAGATAGAATCATGCGGTTGGCGGCGTTTAACTACATTTTTGATCTAGTTATTCCATCTTGCATATTGTCATCTACTTGCGAAACACCCTGTATAAAACTCGATTTCGGTCATGAAAATGTGAACCTAGGGACAGGACGTCCCCTCTCGTCTTCATGATAGTCCTGACGATGGCTTACAGTGTAAGCCGAAACGTTGGCAAATAATTTTAAAAATATACCTTTTATAAATTTGCATTTTTTGGATCTACCTTGACCAAACCCTAACAAAAAACATCTACTAATAATATCTACAGTCAAAAGAACTCTCCATTAGTGGTCTCTTTTACGCTGTGTTCTCTCCGAAACCTATAACAACATTTAAAACACAAATTTTAAAAATTAGGTGTAAAAAATGGAGCAGGGGCTCACCTGGAACTAAATAGAAACGTCTTAAGGTGCTTTAAGCAATTTTAATTAAGTTTTAATTGTAACTTAACCGATTTCTCAACCCCTGCACAATAACTATAAATACTCCGTTTAGTAAAATAGTCACCTTGCAATGATGTGGGGACCCAATCTAATCGAAATTCTGGGATCAATACCGGTGGTAGAATAGTTGCCAGTTGGTCACCGATGGTATATCTTTAATTGATGAGGATGGTACTAAGAAGATTCCCCAAAATGGGCGGTTGAAAACGACTCCTGAGTCCATGTTAGGGTGGTCGAATACCAGATGGATAACTAAAATTTCTTCAGAAAGCAACGGGAAATATCTGAAGTATTTTTCAAAGGAAATCATGGTAGAAACCTTTGTAGTGCGGCCTTTAGCCTCCTGCAAAAAGAGGATGAAAGAATCTCCGGGATTTATGAAAAAATTATCATGCAATTAGCTTTGGAACATGGAATGTTCAAAGCAAGTTTGAGGCATTTATGGATTACGCTATAAAAGAAATGGGTAAACTTGGAATGACTATTCTCCGAGTGTGGGTTTTTAGTTGCCAATCATGAGGCACTGCAATAGTAATGACTGAGCATTTTATTTCTCAGATAATAATAATAACAGGGACCATAAAAAGGGAGAAGGAATAATACTCGACAAATAAATAGTGTTACCGGCTTCATCCACTACTCAGTCAGGAAAATACTGTTTACAATCCAAGAAAACCACTTAATATGAATATGGTATTCAAGGATGGAAGCTGGTTAGCCGAGGGGATTCGTTCGGGACTCCTAAGTTTGGTGTTGCTGGTTCGAATCCAATTCTGGGAAATCATTTACTAAGCCATAGATGTTTAGAATGGATTGGCAACCTGTTGATAACCTCTCCTTCCATGAGGGTATGGGTATATCAAAGTGGTTGAAAGGGAGGCTAACACTAAAAAAAAAGGTTTACCCAAAGTCATGGGTGATCATAATAGAAAGGCTATCTGGAGAGAGCCTCTTCCTTCATGACTCTAAGTGGTTGAATGGGTGGTTAAAAAAAAAAAAAAAAAAGTATACCTCAACTCTGACAGGAGAGTTTGTTGACCGTAGATATTATTCTTGATGATTTTAGTTGGAGTTCGGTCAAGGTAGATCCAAAAAACACAAATTAAAAAAAAAATGTATTTTTTAATAAAGGATTATCTGCCAACGTTTCGGCTTACATTGTAAGCCATCTTAAGGGCTATAATGAAGATGNGATGATTTAATATTTATTATATTATAATATAATTTTATATTAACTCAAAATAAAAAGTTAATATTAACCTTCATTACAAAAGAGGGGTGTTTTATAGTTGGGATCGTTGGAGATGGGTTCAGGATGCCTGGAACAATAGAGGAACTCTCAATTTTTCCCAGAAGAGAATTTTAAACTTATTCATAGATTTTTCTTCCGAGCTTGAAAAATTATTTCTTCAAATCTAAAAATGCTCTTACAAGAAGTAATTTCACTCCAAGTCTAAGAATCCGTCATGCTAAATGCTGTATATGGTATGTCCTGTTCTCTAATGTGGAAACGTGGTTTCTAAATGTTAAAGCAATCAACAATTTCGAAGTACTTGAATTGTTGACTTGCTGTAGAGTAGGTGAGTACCATAGTAGTAAGAGTACCATGGACTGAGGAAATATGTAATGAGGAAATATTAAGAATGGGCAAAATCTGAGAAATGATACCTACCATAAAAATAAGAAAAATATTTTACTTCGGACCCCTGTATGAGGAATCCCAAATACTAACTACTCCAACTGATCTGGAAGCACGTTATCTAGTGATTGTAGAGAGCATGAATGTTGTTGGGAATTCAATTATGAATTTAAGTTTTGATCTACTAAATACTCTTGCCCCCTTCAGCCAATTTCAGCTATTAACGAAGTCGTTCAATGGTTTGAAAAAAGAGCCTTAAATACAGAGGTAAGGTTATTTTGAAAATTGTTTGATTAAAAGCTAAAGGGAATTAGGCGAATTTTACACACATATATCGATAACTCTGGGGTACAAGTTGAAACTCAATTTTTGTTGAGTTAGATTTTTTTAGCTTTTTTCTATAGAATTAGGCATGCTGGTTTCAAAACTGTTTTTAGTTTTCTTTTATCACGTCACGTTCGGTTGCTATGTGGGTGGGGCGCATGCTGGTCTATACCATACGTGCCTGTTTAGTAACGTCTTAACAGACTGTGGTGAAACGTTGTGTGTCGGTAAGCAGTATTTAGTATTTTTTACGGAAGTGTACAGCCACCTTGCTAATTTCCCGTACAATCTGGGCGCAGTGAGTGATGAGCAGGGTGAGCGTTTCCATCAAGATTTGAGGGTCATGGAAGCGAGGTATCAAGTTAGATGGGATAGACTTACATTAAATGTTTTTTAAACTGTATATTTGGTACAATTTTTTTATTTTATGTTCTTTTAAATGCATGATTTTTATGATTTCTGAGGATATCCTGTAGTTTACAAAGTTGACGTGATGGACAAAATCCGAGGTTATTCTCAGATTCAGACGCCAAAAAAACAGTGTCAGATCTAACTCAACAAAAAATCTGTTCTCCAGTGTAATGTATCCCTTTACGTACCTCTTTGTCGCCGGCTTCTTCAACTTATCATCTACCCAGTACCCCTTTACAATGGCGTGTTTTAGCAGATGCTGGTACAAATAAACGAATTTCGAAATTTATTTATAATATTATTAAGCTTATATTTAAACATTTTTATTTAGAATGTTAGTAAATTGATAGTTCCTAAATTTTGTAATTTTGTGCTCCTCTTTTGGGTTAATTAACAAGTAGTAAACGCACTTTTAATAGGCATTCAAAATAATTTTGTGTATTAACTTTATTTTGATAGGCTTTATATCTTTTGGAACATTAATTTTCTTTATTATTAATTTATAATTGTTTAAAATTAGTCTAGGAATCATGGAGAACTTGCTTATAAAATAAAGTCTAATAAGGAGGACAACCCAGGAGAAAGATAAAAAGAGACTAGGGAAAACAAGATATAAATTCTTAGATATGGCGGAAGTTTAATAAATTACATGAGGGTGCAGGGAATGGCGCTCGGTAGTGTTCGGCTGGGGTGGCGGAGAGACTCGAACACCACATTCGACCTCTTCCGCCATAGGGTGGCGGAGAAAGCCGAACGAATGCTCGGCACTCTCCGGCCGCTGTGCCGTCAGTGCACATCCAGCAGCATTAGTGGGTGGTCTTCGTGTCCCCTCTGTGTTCACGTGTTGTCACCTCTTCTCACTGTCCGAATTTTCTCTGATGTGAGTCAGCCTTATTGATGTAGTGCTTCCATTTAGTGCAGTTTTTTTTTTTTAGTTACAATTAATTTATTTTAACATCGAAGAAGCTTTTAAATTTAATTTGTTTCCTATGTATTAATTCTTCTATTTTTCTGGATTCTTGTGCTTTGTAAGTTTTATTTACTTTATTTTAGTCTATTAATAAATAATAAATAATAAAGCAATATTTATTTTGAACAGAGATTAAGAATGCATGAAATAATGCACATACACACACACACACACACACAAAAAGTCATTTATTACTCATGTACACGTACACATATTTGCATAATATACTAATAGATTGCATACTCTGAAAATTCTATGTTTTATCTTAGTTTTGCCGTTACATATTCCATCATATTTTATTTTATTTTGCTCATATACTTCACATTCAATTTATTCTTACTATACTCAATGCCTTATTAATTAATCAATCAGTTGAAACTGACTGTATGTTTTTCATACTTGTCAAGAGTGAAATCCATTCATGTGTGCCTTTAGCAGTGATGAGAATGCATTCTTTCTTTTGTTACTAAGTGCGGTCTCTGGTAAATTAAAAAAATATAATAATTTAGTGATTTTATCATAGATTTTATAATTGCAGTATGCTTTTCTTTTTCTTATTCTTATGTATTTTATCTGGCAGTAATATAGTGACATATTTATTTGTTTTTATTTGTATGTATGTAAATTTGTTAAAGAGATAGAGGCAGAACTATTTATTTTAATGTCAGAGTTGAACTAAATTAAAACTTTGTTCACATAGATGTAATGGTTAGCGGGTTCTTATATGATGAAAAATACAAGAATCACTATTAGAGCAATCTATCTATTTCTATAATGGACAATAATGTGATGGCGATTTAAGATAGATTCCTGTAGAACTTCAAGAATTCATTACATGTCTCCTTTTGTTTCCTGAATTATAACTCTTCTACACTATCTATTGGCGTGTTGGGGACCATCTGCCGGTTACCTTCGGTTTTTTTGTCGCGAAAGCTCGTTTGTGTCGCAGAGTCCATAAGATAGCCTGTCCCTGGTCCACTCAATAGAAAACCATTTCTTTTTAGATTTAAGGACTGGCTAAACTATTATTTGTAAATAGAAAGTCTAGAGGAAGATAAGGAACCACAGTGTCAGCAAGAATATAATATAAATGATATGTATTGTAATTATATGTGTATTATATATTTTAATAAAAAGTTGCTTAGGGGGCCCCCCTAAACTATTATTTGGGGGAAGTGGTGGCGTAGATTCGTTAGCTGTATTTGAATTTAGAATTCCGGTGACAAATTTTTTTGGTAAACTATATTAATTTTTATAATTCATGTGAATAAAACATTTCTTTTACTATTTAGGTACAATGATGCATATCTGTACTGTTTAATTTACTACATTCAAAAACACTAATGAAATTTACATGTGAGAGAATGTAGAATAATGGCATAACTCTCCGTGGTATGTCCAGGAATGATATTCAAGACATTTTTGAGATTGCTACATCCTTAGGTGCCTTGTAAAATGGAACATACATTACATTATTTTATTTTTAGACGTTTATGTCAACAATTTAAATAATTTTTTTTCCTTGATATACATAAAAGTTTAATAATTTTTGTCAACGCTGGAATCATGTACATAATAGTAAGGGTTTCGGCCAGGGTATAACAGAAACAAAATCGTCAGTTAAACTGATCTCCTATTTTTGGGCACCCAACATCTCGAATAAAGAATTGTCTATATATATATATTGAGTTAGATTTTTTTAGCTTTTTTCTATAGAATTAGGCATGCTGGTTTCAAAACTGTTTTTAGTTTTCTTTTATCACGTCACGTTCGGTTGCTATGTGGGTGGGGCGCATGCTGGTCTATACCATACGTGCCTGTTTAGTAACGTCTTAACAGACTGTGGTGAAACGTTGTGTGTCGGTAAGCAGTATTTAGTATTTTTTACGGAAGTNGTCATATCAGCATATTAGAACAGTTTAATTTAATTAAAAAAAAATTATTTCTTGGATATACTATATTTCTATCATGAAACATGATTACAGCAGATGCAGCTTAAATAAAAGACACTGAAAAGAAAATTCTAAGAACGTACCTTGCGAGCACTGGTTTGTCAGAGGACTAATGATGTAAGATGGCCCACTCACTTTTAGACATTTCCAATGAAATCCGCTTGCCATGGTCATTTTGAACGACGTTTAAAAATGACTTCTTGTTAAGGACCCTAGTGCTAGTACATGAGTGCCTTTGATGACTTACATGTTGTGTGATGATGACTCTTATGCACATTCTGATTGAAATAGGGCAGAAAAAATATATCCTTATCTATAATTATTCCTTTGAGATTAATGATTCAATTAAGTCCTTATTTTACAGGATTTTAATTTATTTATTTGTTTTACTATATTACATTAGATCAAAATAATTATGCTGCGGTTTTATATGACAGAATTACATTCTTGAACATTAAATAAAGGCGAAATTGTCTTTTCCACAATGTATTTTGGTAACTTTTCGTACATTTTGGTAAATGCAACTAGGTTCTTATTTAACGCCCAATTGTGCACTTACTAAACGTCTAGAAGTATAAGAATATTAATGATTTTCACGTGAGACAGGCGCAAAGACTTGTGCAATGTAGAGCTGAAGTTTATATCTAGAATAACATCACAATATTAATGAATTTTTTGCTGCAATGAATTATATGAAAAATTTACTAACATTTCTATTTTTAAAAAAAACAACATATTAGAGTATTCAAACTGTATGTACATAAATAAATGCTTATAATTAATTAATATAAAATTTAATATGATGATAAATATTGTAATGAAATGTCATTATGAATTTATAATTTTTTTACATAAATTCTTCATCAGAAAAATTTCTACAAATCTAAAGCGAGTTAATTACTCTTTATTACTCAAAAATAGAATTTATATACGTGAAGAAAAAGCTCAATTACCGGCATTTTTAGCTGTGAATATTTTCTTTTATTAATAGGGCGGTGAAGCACAGTACCTAAGTGTAAATTCATGGTGAATGTAGCAGATTTTTCTTAAAGGAAATCAAACTTACTACCTTAATGCGACTTTTAAATTTTTTTGCAGATCTTTGCATCTGATCCAACTTAGAATCTAAAAATATGGTGCGTTCATTATATATATATATA
>KZ806868.1:300834-317386 GCA_000696205.2 Oncopeltus fasciatus
TATATATATATTTTTCTTCACACATGATGAATTCATATAGTGGTGCCATATGATGAGGGATAATTTTTCCCATAAGAAAATCAAGCTATTCATGCTGGTACCATGACGCGTCTATTGAAATATTTCCTGGTGATAACCGATCCTACATTGTTGAAGCAAAAATATGCTATTTTCAAAATTTTATATATCTATCTATTTATCTGTCCACACTCTTGAATTCCCAATTTTAAATTTATACCTTATTTATTAGCGTAATGAAAAAATATATCTAACAAAATAGGTTTAAAATTTCATTTAATAACATTTACATATTAGAACTTAACAAAAAAACGCATATTAGGGTAGATATTTAAGAGTGTAATTTCAAATGATGAGCGGCTTCTCATATTTTTAAATTATAGAAACCAAATTCTGGATTTTTATTAGGAACCCTTAACATAATAAATTTTTGGTTAAAATCAAATGAAGAAAAGAGGTGATTCAAAGGGAGACAAAATTTATAATCGTTATATCTTCCTTGATTTTTGAGTTTTGAAAAATTGTATAGTGCATGTAGGCATAAAATGTAATTTTCTAACATTTATGTCCTATTTTATTTTATGCAAAAAGCTCATCAAGGAAGAAATTTACGAATGTAACTACGAAGGATGAGCTCTTCCCCACTCTTCCTGCGTGTATGCCATACATGTTAAACTTATTTTTCTCTTTGGCTCGTTAATTAAATTTCTATATTAGTAGAATTTTTTGGGCTGGTCTCTCACTCCATGTGATTTCGAATTTTTTCGTTACAGAAATTATTCGTATTTAACGAACGTTCTTTACTTTAATGTAATACTAAATATAGAACCTCTCTATAAAAATCTATATAAAAACAATATGTCTGCCAAGTTTCGTGGTAGTTTAAGATGTGATGAAAAAATAATTAAAAATCGAACAACGAAATTTGTAATATTGCTCAAAAAAGAAAGGTGGTTTAGGAAGACTTTCATACTCGCTAGTTCAAGTTGTACCTCCTACCTGTCCTTAGGGATTCAAAATGGTCTCTTCAATTGAAATATATTTGTATTGCCCAGCTTAATGTATGATGCATGATGAGCAGCTTCAGCGCTGCTTCACAATCTTGCTTCATTATCTCATTCATTCGCCGCAAAAATTTCCACTCAGAGGACTCAAAATGAGGTCTTTAATATCTCGCATCATTTGCTTAGAGGGCTTTTACGATAATTGACAATTCTTTCTTTCCTATCTTTCTCACATCAAATTACAAACCCCGCGATCTTTCGTTTCCCTCCTGATTCCCGCGGGAAATTACTGACTCCCACTAATATTTAAAGAGTTACCGACTGGTGATGGAATTGTTCGTATTTAATGAACGTCCTTTACTTTAATTTATTACTAAATATAGTGTCTATAAAAAAAAATCTAATTGTCCTTTTGAAACAATAAATATTTATTAGAATCACTTAAGTCTCAGAATATTTTTGAAATTAAAGAATGACAATTTGGAAATTCCAGTTATAATTACTTTTGTTATTGGGCAAAAGTAAAATTTTGTTCTTGTTACTTTTAGTTATTTGTTTTGTCACTTTAACTGCTTAATTATAAAGATATAGTATATACCATGTTGGGGCAAATATGTTGTAAAATGACCTTATATTTTGATTTGATTTTCAAGCACTTCCGATCCTTCGAATTTCATATTGTTATAAAAACTTAAAACAATTTTGTGAGCTGTAAAATAATATAAACTTAGAATTATACATGATTATATCTGTATGCTAACTACAGAGGAGTACCGCATTAACCAATAATCTAGCTAAATTATATATTATTATAATAATTCTAGGTTGTGTGTGGGTCATGCCCCAGGGGCTGCCGACCTGGNTTTAAAAATCGTTTATTTTATAAATTATACAGGTTTTATTAAACGAAATTAATTATTTTTATCAATCAATTTAAATTTGGATAAATAGAAAATACATTTTTGTTTATCTGAATTTTTAATAATTTGTTATTAAAAAGTCAGATAAACAGAAATCTATATTAACTGAGCACTTAATGTTATCTACCTAAATCACAATTGAAGTTTCGATTAAAAAATAATATTTACAAATCTTGTGTAGTTATGTACTGTGAAAAATATTTTTTTAGTGAAATAATGGAAAAAAAATGCGTAAATTCAAGCTGCCATAAATAATAAATTTACTTAGTATTATGCTACGTAAATTGTTTTTGGTATTTAACAATATTTTAATCAACCTTGGTACTGGTATTTGGAGAAAATTCTATCGAATTCTAAGTATTACCTGATATGTGCCAGAGGCCGTAATTTTGTTCTTATATTAATATTATTTAGAGACATACAGTGAAAAATCATTGTTGTCTTGGATATGGATTGCACGGTCAAATTTTTAAATATGTAATTTTTAAAGTATGATATTTATAACTTGTTCAATTTATACTTGGTTCTTGCAATAATTTATATGGATGGAAAATTGGCGTTAATGACCGCCATGGTTGACACTCCAAGAAAGGGGAAAAAAAGATGGAATAATCAAAAGGAGAGTTTTTTTTAGACCGTAGATATAATTATTAGATGATTTTAGTTGGGGTTCAGTCATAGTAGATCCACAAAAACCAATATTATTTTTTTAAGTTTTAATGTTATTCAATTAATTTTCAATAAGTTCTTGTCTGCATATTTTTTTCAAATTGGTTTTTTCAAAAATCTTTTTAAATTCTCTTGCATAGCTTTCTACATTCATACTTTTGATATCACATTACATTATTGTAATTCTCTATTATATGTTTGTCAATTATTATTGTATTCTCGTGACATTGTATTTCTACAGCCCTGAAGATGGCTTACAATGTAAGCCAAAAACTTTGGCAGATAATCCTGAAAAAAAAACAAACATTTTTTAAATTTTTTTTTTTTGGTTCTACCTTGACCGAACCCCAACTAAAATCATCATTAGATGATCTTATTAAAGATGGAATAATGTATCAGTGATATATTTATAGATAGCTTTTTTTGCATGATTCCCAATGAAAAGGAATCATAGCATACGCCAAGGAATAGAACATTCAAGTTGTGATTCACCACACTTTCTTGAGAGGGACTCCAGCTGTATCCTTCAGGATGGGATTTGAACAGGACTTGATCTTACTTAAATCCAATGACTTTTATCCCGGAGCGAAAGGGTTAATCCCTGTAAGCGATGGGTCTGACGTTGTGGAGTGGCCAATATCGCAGAGTGCCAGATAGAAGAGCCCCGTCAGCTGCAGGCCTCCCCATTGTCGGACATGACATGACGGCCAGGCGAGTGGCTCACAGCTGATTGAGTCGGTTCAATGCCATCCTCTGCCTTTCCGATTCCATTCGCCCCATAGAAATCCTTCCTGGGATTCCATGAGCAGTCTTTCATGCGGGAGCTAAGATTCCCCTCATTTCATTCAAAATGGACAGACATTAACTTTAGTTCAAAAGCTGGAAAGGAATGTTAAATGTCTTTGAGTTTATATTTGAGTTAGGCCATTCTTGTGGCCTAATTCTCTATCTTCATGCTATAAAATGTTCCTTACAATGCGCTGTTTTCATAAAATGTATATTTGTTGCGTTCTATAATTTTTTTTTATGATGTACATAATATATTTGGCCTCCCTTTGAACCCATCTATTACTCATGTGATTTCAGCCAGTATTACATTCCCATTACGGTTTGAAATATGAAGCCTAAGTACCAAATTTCATTCCTAAATTTTGTGCCCACTTCGGGCTCAAGTTACATTCCTAAGCATCCTGCCTATTCTGCAATAAAAAAATGTTATCGAATATAAATTTTTATTCTCTAACGTTAAACTTTATTAATATAATGTTTAAAAGGTATGTTTCATACCTATCTTGCCGAGTAATTTTTTTTTCAATTCTAATATAAGGACTTTGAAAATTTTAAATTTAGACCTTGACTTTCCTTTCCTATTGGCCGATTTCAACATTTATGAATTCATCCAATGGTTAGCGAAATATATAGTTTAGACTAAATTTGTTTTAATTTAAAAATTTAAGCTAATAATCTACACGGTCAAACTCTTTATATGAGCTAAATTTTTTTTTATTTTAAAAATAGCGGACACCAGAGAGCGATTATGTTTCTTGTAAGTAGGACGGGTGGAATTCCGAAGAGAATTTTCTAAGAGTTTCGTCATGTTACCAACGTGAATTGCTTGAGAAATATACTAAAACATTGCAAAAATCGTAGTATTTCATAAAGTATTTTATTTCAATGTATCTGATGTGTCTACTTCAAGTCATTTTGAGTATTTTAATCTTTTCTCTCTGTATTGAAATATAATACTGTATATATTTCCAGTATGTATTTCTTTTTCTCTTTATGTTTGAACTTTTGGGAAAATGTATTTTTGAAGAGCCCATTTTTTATCCAAATATTTTTTCAGGTACTTTATTAGCTCCGCAGTGGTTATTTGTATGCCGGCTAAGATAAGTGGGCTTGACAGCCAATTAAAAAGGCATTCTTAGGTCACGTAAACTGAACTGGAAGCACGCTATCTAGTGATTGTAGAGAGTATTAATGTTGTTGGGAATTCAATATCTTATGCACACTCTTCATAAAATATTTCAAAAATAGCAAGAAAAAATATTTTTATATTAGCATAAATTCTTTGAAAAAAAAAAGAAGTAATTTATAATGTATAGTTCAGGAAAAAGTCCGTCATTTAGGTGATGCGTTAACAATTCATTTATAAGTTTTATTAAAAATACATGTGTAAAATAATTTGAGTAAATGTCTTATTTGATTATATTTACCGCAAAGAACAATAAATACAGAAAGGTAAAATTATTGAGGCTGGTACTAGTATTTCTGGTGGAAAGAGAGGTTGAGCCTAACCTGTATAGTTATATTCTTAAATATCTACCTTAGTTATGGTTTTTCGTAAAAATTTTATATAACATAAATATTAGAAAATTAAATTTTCCACCTGCCAAGATCAATAACTTATTTGGAACAGAAATTATAGCAAAGATATTATGTTTATTCATTTTGGTCTTTTCTCTATCCCTTCTCCCTTTCATCTGACTTAAGTCACAAATTAATTTATTCAACCGTTTACAATTTACAACCTAAATACCCAAATTTGATTTATACATTTTACAAATAAGGGTGCCCTTATTCATGTTTGAAAATAAACTTACAACTAATTATTATACTATACTCCTGTACTTTTTTTGTAATGGTAATAATGAAAACATTATGATTTTAAGTTTTGATCTTCTAAATACTCTCGCCTCCTTCAGCCAATTTCAGCCGTTAACGAAGTCGTTCAATGGTTTGCAAAAGTAATCTTGAATATAGAGTTAAGTTTTTTTTGAAAATTGCTTGATTGAAAGCTAAAGTTGGGTCTCGCAATCCTGACGCCGCGGGTTCAAGTCCCGCCCAGGTCAATCTTTTATTTATAATATAGAAGCTTGTCCTGAGCCATGGGTGTTTAAAATAGGGTGGCAACCTGTAGATAGCCCCTTCCTCCATGACCCTAAGTGGTTGAACGGAAGGCTAACACGCAAAAAAAAAAAAAAAAAAAAGAAAGCTAAAGCGCATTAGACGAATTTTATACCTACATATCGATAATTTACGGAGTAAATTAAGGATTAAAATTTAAAATATATCAGGAGGTTATTGAAATTAAATTCGGTACACGTTAATTGTATTTTTATAGTTTTTATGAAGTTCGAGTCTTTCAGAGTGAGAATTATTCCTAAGATATGAATATAGTGAATTCGTTTTTTCTAAGAGTCGAAATATATATACGTATTGTTGATGAGAAATTGTGTATCAGTAATATGGTATCTTGTTTTTTCCCCTTATGATTGATTTTGTTGAAATAAAAAATGTGGGGATTTCTTCATGATTTATTATTATGTTTAGGAAATGAAGTTTAAAGAATATTAAAAAAAAAAATTTTCCTAAATTTTTACAGTAAAACTTACTATCGAAAGATACACGAAATATATTTGAGTTTCTCAAAATATTAACTACTTTGTTTAGAATTTTAATTCTCAGTGCTTATAGAATTCAGAAAATCTAAAATGGTTGGAAGTACGTTGACCGTTGAGTATTAATGCTGGAGTAATTAGTCAGGGTTTCTGGAAGGATCAGAAAAATAAAATACTCCAAAATTATTGGGGAATTATTACATTTAATTATTTCCGACGTTTCGACTTAGCTTGTTTGTCAGCATCAGGGCGATCGTGATGTCTGAAGAGATCTCCGAGGGAGGTTTATGATCATATCTCAGAGTGCAGTGCTAGACTACTTATTTTTCTGATCCTGGCAGAAACCCTGGCCAATTTCTACAGCATGAAACTCTAGAAGTTAAGACCGGCTTATTTCGCCTATCACAAAAGGATTCGGCCAACCTTGCTTGGTTTCTATTATCCCTTGCATTGCCTGGTTTATGAAATCAAATTTATCTTTCATTTTCATTTGCCGGATCATTTTGTACTGAAAACATCGGAAATCTGCTCAGCTTCTTTACTCTGCCAAGAGAGCTTTAATATATCTGTACTTTATCGTATGTCAAAGGCTTTGGGTTCGACCAGAAGACGTTGCTTAGATCTTGATAGATTTAAGTTTAACCTCTTCTTAACCACTGCTTGATCGCTCCTGCGTCTCGGGCTGTGATATTCTTTACCCTTCCTCGCTGAGAAATAGCAAGGCTAGAAGCTTCCTTTTCTTCTAAGTCAAGGCGCTGTGGTCCCGTCTGTGCTGCGGGCTGGTGGCCAGATATTAACGGTCTAATCAATGGCAGGTTGGGGATTTACCGCCGGCCTGTCCCCCCCCCCCCCCCCCCCGCTCGACCTCAGCCTATTCCTGCTAGTCTATCGATCCCTGCTATCGACTTGATAGCAAAAGATACTTGATTTTCCCTTGTTTCTTATTTTCTCTCCTAACGTGGTAATATATCGAAATATATCTATGATCGAAAACAACCTATTCATCTTACTTTGTAATATATGTATATATTTAAGAAATGCATATAGATACTGGCGAGTAGTGACCGACGGAGGGAGGCATCTCCAGATCTGAGAACGTAGACCGTCCGGATCTCACTAACATGCCCCGTATGGGTATGGGTACGGTGACGAAGTTTGTGAACCACGAGGCGGGAGCTTGGTGGGACAAGCTCGGAGGGGCCTTCAGATATTGGGTGCACTGTATCCAGCGAAAACAATTTACCATCTGTCTAACTAAGGTTGTATCTGAATCATTCTTGGGACTCCACTATAACTTTTTATAAGGGGTTAGGCAAGTCTCATTACTAAATATAGAAGTGAAAGAAAATATCATAATAGTTTGAATCTTACAGGGAGCCAGAAAAAAATCCCACTACCTACGCCGGGAATCGAACCCGGGTCCTCCTTTTTTTTTTTTTTTTATAAATTTTATATTTATTACACGTTTGGTAAAGGGCCACTATGTGACATTCAAATCAGAAGTTTTCAGAAATTCAACAAAAGATCAAAATTTTGCTTATTAATTCATGTTTAAAAAAAAAAATGTATACCTGCAGAGGAGTACTTCCTGCCGAATTCAAGGGTTTTTTAAAGGTTTATGCGGCATATATGGTACGAGCATAAAAGGCATAGGTATGGCGTTCATTTATAAGGCGGCTTATTTTTTAAAAAGATTTATTGTATAGTTTTATCTTGAATTAAATAGTCTCAAAGATATTACCATTTAAAATTTTCTTCTTCTAAAGTCCTCTCCTAGTCTAATTTTAGCAATTACTTGTCCAAAATTTAGCGAAAGAAGCTGATGTACCCTGAATTATTTGTCTAGGAGATTTAAATAAGAAATACTCTTATTTTAATAATTTATATGCTCCAGACAAATATTCTCTGTAAAAAGTTTTGAATGGGCGATATTTATAGCTTCTCCTGTTTTAGGTCATCAAAGAGTCGCAGATATTTGACTCAACATAAATGGTTATCAAATTCATTAATTTTGTTTATCTTTAGTAAAATTCGTCATAAAAATTAATTTTTGTTCTTCAACAACCAAGAGCGTATTCCTGGTAATCTTTTTTTCTTAAAACTTGACGGTTAATAAGTTTACCTCCAAAATAAATGAATATTTTGATATACTTTGAACTCATTACTTGCAAATTTCTTTCAGTGTAATTGTATACAGAATTTAGATAAAAATTATTTTGATTTTGATGGTTAAGGTTACACTCAAAGAAATACATAAATTCTCTATAAGGAAGTTCTAATTGTGGTCTTGTATCATTTTTCAAAGCAAAGCCTTTATGAGAAGCTTCAATATTTGCAGGCCATAGAAGTATAATGTATGTTTCTCCTAACAATCACATTAAAAAATTATTCTAAATCATTAGTTAACCTATCGGTTCGTCTTCATTTATTTTGCATGTCATCCGAGACTTACTATTTTACATTTAACCGAAAATAATAATAAAGCGAAATTCATCTTCTTAGCAAATGAAATATTTTGTAATTTCTATCGTTCGTAATGTATCTGATTAATTAGAAATTCTATATTAAATATATTGTCATTAAATATGTTATATGAGATATATTGCTTTCGAAATTCATTATATAAAAATATTCGCCGGCTTAGCAATTCGAAGGAATCTTAATTATACTAGCTTATAAAATTTCAAGAAGATAAGAAATCTTTCTCTGGTGGTTAAAAAAATCTAATTAAATAATATTCTTTAATAATTTTTTCTGGGGCTTAATCGATTTAAAGAGAATGACCCTTATTGGATAAAGCTAATTTTGTGATCTTCGAACGAATTTTCCCCCCTTCATCTCCAGCTCCAGCCATTTTCTCCTCCGAGAATAACTGAATTTAATATTTACCCCTCACTTCAAAAGCAGCGAATTTTATTTGTTCGCTATAGAATTCTGTAAATTCTGAGGCCATTATTAAATTTCACAGTCAGTAGTTTCCTTAAGTTCTCGGATTGCTCCAGTTGAATTTCCCCGTAGCGCCACACCTGCTGCTTCCTTCATTCCCCCCTCCCCCAAAAGGTTTTTTAATTTTCTCTTTTATTCCATATTTCTTGTATTCTGATTCCCAGTTTTCTTCCAAGTAAAATTCTACTTTTATTTTATTTTATTTTTTTTCTTTAAATTTTAAGTTTAAACTATAGAAGAATTGTCTTCTTTTTTTTTTATTCAACACATAAGTGTTCATTTTTCCCATTCATTCTTTTATATTTGTTAGGGATTTAAAGAAAAATATATATGTGTGTTGAAACTTTCAAAATATTTCTTAAAATTATAAAATGTAAAAAATAAAGGGAATGAAACAGTCCACACTCAGACACATAACAATGTTGTAAGATGAATTTAGAGAACTTTATGGGGAGATTTATTTTCCGAAGCTTAAGTTTTATACCGCTCTTACGCTTATAGAAATAATAATAATATATAGAATCGAAAGATACACGAANNNATAATAATATATAGAAAATGTATAATAATATATATATATATATTACTCTGAATGTCTGACTCCTCCCTCCCGGACGTCAACCAACTTTACTTTCATTACTATTTCAGTCTTCTCCTCAAATTCTTCATTTACCCACATCCATGTCCGTATTTAATGAAACATTACTAATCTTCTAAGTAGGCGCTGGTCCTAGGCATGAGTTATTGCTCCACTATTATTCGATTGCAATATTTTTGTAATGCTTCTTACATCTCTTATGCTAATTAAACAGTTTATTTTTTAGCCATTTATACAAGAGAACAGATTTTTGAAAACTCTCGATTTGTCCAGCACTACAACTGGCCTATTATTTGCTGAACTTGTAACTGACTTTCATAAGCTTTAATAACGATAATACGTTTTAGAAAATAACACTGAACAACAAAGTTTTTGTTTCGGGGTTGAAATTAGATGATTTTAATGTATTTACACGTGTTAAAGCCGAAAATGACCATAAAAATTATATATTAGCTCTTGTTTACAAGATATAGTATCATTCTATTATATATATATTGAGTTTTCAACAAATGAAATATTTCATCACCAACAGTTGGTACACATGTTTGTTTACATAACACCCCTCTCATCAGCTGTTCATATGTAGTAAACATAACCTTTGCGACCTTTGTCAATTGTACGCACGTGGTTGCTATTGAAATGTGAAGTTGGTGTGAAGTTGATTTTTAAATTAATTTAAGTGCTGATCTGAAATGCCTCGAAAGTGTGTGAATTCTGTCGATAGCTTTTGCTATATACGTGGTGAAATAACATTTAAGGCTCAGAAACGTAAAATGTCACCTATCATTAAGACTGCCTATGAACATTATTTTGGTGTAAAAGTCGGGGACCAAGATAAATCATGGGCTCCTCATATATGTTGTAATTCTTGTTCCGTCATATTGCGAGAGTGGCTGAAAAATAACAAGCGGGCAATGGCTTTTGCTGTACCTATGGTTTGGCGTGAGCCTACCAATCATACAGACGACTGTTATTTCTGCTTAACTCCTCCCATTAAGCAAGGTTTATCTATGAAGAAAAGAGGAACGGTGAAATACCCTAATCTCCCATCTGCTCTTCGGCCTGTACCACACTCAGACAATTTGCCAGTCCCTTCTCCACCCCAAAACTATAAAATTTTAGAGGAAAGTGATGAAGTCTGTTTACAAGAAGCAACCCATCCTTCTACATCCTATGACCCTGATTTTGATGTAAGCGATAGGTCTAGTGATCCGCACAGAATTAGTCAAGCAGAGTTGAGTGACCTTATAAGAGATCTTGGCTTGTCTAAGGAAAAGGCTGAGCTGTTAGGGTCAAGACTACAACAGTGGAATCTTCTAAAACATTGGAATGAAGCAATGCTTGCAGACTACTGCTGGTCTGTGTGTAGGGATGCTCCAGAAGTGTTTTATAAAAGACAAGCTAAACGACAGCGATCTTACAATACATCGGATTGACTTAATTGAAATTTGGTGGTACAAACCTCTTTTATTTGTCAAAACACTAAGAATAATGTTTTTTTTAATCAATTTTGTACTTAAAATATTCTAAAAGAAACATAACAATATTGTTTTTTGTACTTTCACTTTTCACGTATAGTATAACTACTCTTTAAGATTAAGTGCTGTATATCTCAAAATCCAGAGTTAATACAAATTTTTCAATGTTATTTTCGTTTTTATCACCCCAAAATTAGTAGAAATAGACTAATTTAGTGTAGGAAACATTCAAAAAATATTTTTTTGTTGTGCAGTGTAATTAGTAATTTTTTTTTGTGAGGTTCAGTGAAGATTGATCAAAAAAAAAAAAAAAATACAATTTAAAAAATGTGTATTTTTTAAAAATTATATGCCGACATTTCGGCTTACATTGTAAGCTATCTTTTCAGGGCTATCATGATGGCAAGAGGGTGTCATGATGTACCCCGAATCATGTTATCATGAATGGTTATAGAAAATATTTTAATACCTTTTAATATATAATGAAGCTATACACACAAAGGAAGTATAGAATGGATTTTGCTTTACCATTTCCTATTAGGTCATCTTTGGCAGTAAAGGTAATCCGTGCTCGGCCGTTGAAGGAGACTGACTCCTGCTGGTGCTGCCATCTTACGAGCGTATGAATTAATATTATCACCGTTAACCTCTTCCCGTTTGGACCCCTGAAGTTTATGTTGGAGGTCAGCTCGTAGCTCTTGGTTTGTCGCGAACGGGATTGTTTTTACTCTCGGCAGAGACAATATTTCCTGCTTAGTCCTGTGGGCTGTGTGCCTCTCCTGTCCATTTTCTCTGTGCTATGGCCGATTTCGTCAGAATTTACTGCAAACCCCCCTGCTTCATTTACTTCACTTAATTCCCCCCTATACACAATGGCGGTTTCTCCCTGGAATCTCCGACTCTTTTCCTTTAGTTCTAATTTCTTTTCTCAACAATTACAGCTATCTAAAGGCTTTCTCTTTTTTTTTTTTTTTTTTTTTTTTTTTGCCATAACTAGCTAAGAATTTAAATATTTTTTTCTTATCTGAAAAATATGACGCTCAATAAAATTTATGACTCTTTTAACAGAACTTTAGGTGAAAATAAGAAACAAATATATTCACCTCGCTAGCTTCAACTATTTTACCATTTAAAATATTTAAAACTGAAAAATGCTAAGATTATTGAAAGAAAATAATTGGTTTATGTTTAACAATTTTTAGTGCAAGAACAGAATAAAAAATCTAACTGTCCCAGCCAGGACTCGAACCTGGATCTCCTGCTATCCGGGCCGGTGCGTTTTCCATTTACGCTACCGAGACAAGTCTGATTAGTTATTAAATTCCCCGCACAAGTGTCTAGAGTCTAACCTCCGAAGCCAACGAATATATCGTCGAATATATTGGTGCATTTACCAATTTTGCTACTGGGGCCAGTCTGATAAGTTATTAAATTACCTGCACTAGTATTATATTAATATAATATAAAAAATAATATATTATTATATTAGTTATTAAGTTCCCTTGCACTAAAGATTGTTAAAAAATGATTATATACCACAAAAAAATAATAATATTTATATATTTGGTTCATGTTTTGGTACAATTTTTTATATGGTTGACAATTTCCAAAATATAATTTTAATTTTATGTTTTGGAAGTTGTCCACCATGTAAAAAATATTATTTTATAGTAAGACATATTTAGTAATCGAAAAACATACATATTTAGTCATTCTATTACCTTTAAGAAATATAATTTTAATGACAAAACTTCAATGTAACATAATAGGAAGATCAAATGTTTTTGAAAAATTAAATATAAAAAAAATTGTAAAGAATTTATATAATTCAAATAATCTTTATTAAAGTCCAATTATATTAATTCATTGAATGGTATGAATTCTCACTCGAAGCTAATAAGTTTTTTGTACCCCAAAAATAATTGATAATAAGATGATCTAATGAGATTAAAGGATTGTTAGTGGAATGCTTAATGATCTCACAGTCTATATCCAACCCGTGCCTGGGAGAAAAGGCACGTATTAATTTTTGGTAATTGTCTGTGTTTCCGTCATTTGATACTAGGGCATTTGCATCAATTTTCTTAACTGATCTCCTACTGTTATCGTAACTTTCCAATTAGTGAATCGGTCGTACCGTTTTTGTTTGTTTATTTGAATTTCAATATGACTTGGAATTCTAAGAAGATATTTCACACGGTAACTGATAAGATATCGGCTCTCCTATTTTTTTTGGTGCGGGAGACAAAATGCCTTTTGAAAAGGGGGATAACAAGGAACTTCAAGTGGGGGACAGAAATTAGATGGAGATGCCATGCTGAAGGGTCCAACAAGAGACTGGGTGTTCGCCTGAATACGTGGTTAGAGAAAAGTACTTTACCTTTGAAGACTATACTGAATTTCACATTTCGCTGGTCGGTGGAAATGTCTTCCTTAAAGTTCTGTGACGAGCAACTCAACATGTCTCACTGTAGAGTTCATTCCAATTATATGAGAGAAGTGTTTGTTCCATTGGAGTTGAGGCCCAGGAATGTATGTAGACATTGACGACAGTCTATATACCTGAAGAAAATACAACACAGGATGGACTTTCCCTCAGACGTGGATACTCGGAGGAATATGCAGAAGAACGAAATAGTGTTCCATAGTTAAAGTCCCATCATAGGTATATTTTACTCTCCCAAACCCAGGGTAGAGACAAAGAGCCCCAGGAGGGAGTGCTACTAAACCTTCTACTTGATACACCAGCTAGAGACAATAATTGTAAAGAAAACATTGATAATAATCCTTCCTCACAAGTTACGTTTGGAAGAGCTAGAAATACCAGCGTTCTCCCAGACCCTTAAGAATTTGAGAAATCTGCAATAACCAGTTCAACAGAAAATATTGAGTTTCTAAGTTTCGAAAAGTTGATTTAGCACATCGGCATATGCGCGAGAAGCGAGCATTTTGCTCCATATGCTTAACAGCTGAAGTTGAATGAATTGTTCATGCGAATTGTTACTATGTGGATGGACATCATAATTTCTTTGTGCTTGAAAACTATGAAATTTATAAGAAAAAAAAATTGAGAGAGAATGGAAAAGAATGAAAATGCATTTCGATAAGATTTAATAAGATTTAAATTATTTAGTAAGTTCATTTTAGACTCAATGACTTTATCGTCATCCAATTGAATTTCTTTTTGAGCTCCATTTAGGTTATTTTTTTTTTGTTTCTTTATATTTTAGGCACTCTGTAAATATATGTTTGATGGTAAGAAGTTGTTTTAATCTTTAAAACGAATTGCTCTATTTACCAATATTATAAGGAATGAATCATTATGATTTATTATATGAAAATGATTTATTGATAAATAAATTATTCAAAGTACATTCAACTATGATAATTATTTACTAACCTCCTTTTTGACGGATTAAAATGGGTGGGTTATGAGATGAAGTTTAATCCGTCTAAAAGGAAGTTAGTAAATAATTATCATAGTTGAATGTACTTTGAATATTTTATTTATGAATAAATTATTTTTATATAATAAATCATAATGATTCATTCCTTATAATAAGGTAAATAGAGCAATTCGTTTTAAAGATTAATTCCCAGTCTCAGGGTGTTAGGGTGGTCTATATAAAATGCCAACCCTCACATGAATCTAAATGATTCACATTAACTGTTTAAAGTCAACTCTAAATATTAATATAACAGAAATTTTGGTTCTTCACAATTCTGATACCATATTAGTTGTATTGTTTTAGTGATTACATTAAAAATGAAACTCTTAGAGTTATTGGTTGAATCCAGCCCTTTAAACCTCTAGTGATTGAGAAGTAATATCAGCATACCGGGGCCACTCAGAGGTCCAGTGTGTCAGAATTGTTGTTTTGGTTATCATTATTACTTCTTATCAAACGCTATTTCCGGGGCTCATATATCATATTGCCTGGATAAACTTTGACACTTGTAAATAAAAAGAGATAAAAATCATGCACTATCAAACTCATTCTAAAAATATTTAAAAATTATATATATATATATATATATATATATATATATATATATATATATATATATATATATATATATATATATATATATATATATATATATATATATATANTATTATATATGTATAAAAGAGTAAATTGAATTTCATTTTTCCTACTATGAGGTCGATAGTATATGTTAAATTGTATTTTAATTATATATATACGAAAAAACTAAAGTTTTTTGTTAAAAACCTCTTCTGAAATGCCCTTTTGTGCCTGTGATTGATTGTTTATAAACTTATATCATAACATAATATCATTAAAAATAAAATTTGAATATAAATGTAAAGATATTAACTTATACCTATGTACAGCTGAGACTAAATTGTTAGGTTTTGTTTAAATAAATGTCTAATATTCCGTTATAAGCATATTAAAACTGAAACCGCTCTTCTTTCCCTCAAGTATTGCTTATGTATTGAACCTAATTATAATTTATTAAAAGTTAGTTCTGTAAAGCATTCATTAAATAATTTTTTTGATAGTTGTTGTTCTACATTTTAAATGTATAAGATAGAAAGTTCGGCTTTCCGGGACACATTAACTTTGGAGTCTGTGCTCCAAGATGTTAACTTATGTACTAATAGGTGAAGTGGAGGGTGACGAAAAAAAAATTCATGTGAATTATGTCTAGACAGAGTGATGACACTGTCAGTGGCTGCGGCGTTCTCTTAATTAAAGGACAAAAGAGTTTATGCCGGCCCTGTCCTTCGAGTCCGTTTGGCTTTTGTTAGTCTGGCACTAGGGTTTTGAGTCTGGACTGGACACGTTTTTGACGTGAAATAAATGCGAGCCTATTGCCATGGATGTTTAGAATAGAGTGATGGGGCAAAGACAAAGGGAACTTCAAAAATGTCTTTAACAAAAAAGCTTGTTTTTCTTTATATGTTATTTATTCAAAATCTAAATATTTCATGTTTGAGATTTTTTTTATTATTGTTTTCTAAAAAACAAAAAAATAAAGTAAGGGCAAAATAGTACTTCACGGGGAAGGGAGGGATTAAATAGTCTATAAATAGTTAAATAGTGCTGTATTTTGTCCAGATAGATCATTCATGATTTGTTTGGTTATTTATAAACCACATAATGATTATAATTTACAATAGACTTTATATTTGATATAATTCGAAATTATCTCCCGCTTAACCTAGCTAATTACGAAGTAGACTGGGACATAACATTTTATTCTCTACGCAAAAGTTTTATTATTATGCTCTATAATAGTAATAATTACTTTTTAGTAATTATGGCTTATTATAATTATTGTGTGTTTGGTGTTAAAAATTCCATTTCCTACCCTAATCAATTTAAGGAAATTTTTATAGAGAAATCAATCTATTCACGTTGGTATATTGATGCAATTTTTTAAAAATTCTATGGATCTTGAGTCCAATTCTACTTAGAGAAAACAGAAATATGCTCCATTCAAATATGTATGTATATATATACGAATTTTTAAAAATCAATATATATAT
>KZ806868.1:323949-335084 GCA_000696205.2 Oncopeltus fasciatus
CAGTCATGGAAATGTGAACTTAGGGACAGGACGTCCTCTCTCATCTTCATGATATCCCTGAAGATGGCTTACAATGTAAGCCGAAACTTTGGCAGATAATCCTTTATTAAAAAATACATTTTTTAAATTTGTGTTTTTTGGATCTACCTTGACCGAACCCCAACTAAAATCATCTTCAGGGCTATCATGAAGATGAGAGAGGACGTCCTGTCCCTAAGTTCACATTTCCATGACTGGGACTTATTAATTTATTTAGCCAAGTTTTGCTGGCGGTGCCGATCTGTTACTTTCAGATCAGAGTATCAGATATTATTCTTTTTAACAGACCATAGATATAATAAGGAATCTTTTTATTCTTTGCAGCTCATAATTTACTTTTACTCTTCTTAAATGACTGGTTTTTTAGGCCCAGTTTCTTAGATACAACTATTGTTATTATTCAGTTGCAGTGATTCTATATGTCAGCGGTCTGAATTAGAGCCTGCGATTACAATGATAGATAATTTTAGTATATCTAAAATTATGTTTGTTCAGACTTTTGTGATATTAAGGGTGTCGGATTATCTGGCTGGGCTTGAATTATTCATGGGCGAGGGTGGCTATTCAAATGAGTGTAGGGCAGGTGAGTCTTGTTGGGGTCAGACCTCACTCGCGCCCCTGCCCTAGCCATACATAGGCGTGAGCAGAAGGGATTCAGCCGATATGTGGATCGGCAAATGACTTTCCCTTCGCCACATCACTCTCTAGACCCACTGTGTACATTGGCAAAGACATTAGGGCAACATTGGCCTCTTCCCCTGGGGCCCTCTTGCCAAGCCCTTGCACTTGAATCACACTGTGTTTCAATTCCTTTCTAATTCCTCCATCGGGACGAGCAGTAGATTTACACTCTTCACGCTATCCTCTGGCTGGGTCAAACAGTCTCACGAGAGTCAGGGATTGCCAATTGTGTCCTGCCTATGTCACGGAGAACATTAGATAAGGATATTCTTAATATTTTTATATTTTACCATAGCCATAGGTTGATTTTTTTTACTCTACTCACAACTTAGAATGTTATTGAATATTTTAATGAATCTGGGATTACATTTTTACTTTAGTTAGGGAAAAACGCCCCTTAAGAATAGTATTTTAAAAAATTCCTCTTTAGTTGTATTTAGCTTCTTATGGTTCCCATAGATGCATTCTTGGGAGAGCAGTGGGTATAAGCCTGGTACGAGGGACATCTGTTGGAGACCTGCATCCGGTTTCCTGAGTTTTTTCAGCAACTGCGTGAGGGTGTTGTGACACATTTCAACAAGGGGCAGGGTCTTTTATGGTTTAATGACCTTTCTTCAAGAGACCATTGTTGGTAACAACGAATCCTTTCATCCTGGAGTCATTGTTCTTTCATTGCTACCAGGATCCCACAATGAGGTGCAAGTCAACTGTGTCGGGATAGAGTCCCGCTGTTAGTTTTATTTGATAACAGTTGGGCAACATTTTAGCAGAAACATTATACAAATAAAGGATTCAATTTTGGAATCTCATTAGATAGCAATTTTTTGCTTCTTCGATTTTATTATGGTAATGTTTGAAAGGTAACATACAAAAGAAAAGGTATTTCATACAAAAAACCTAAATAATAATATTTTAGCAATTCAAGAGACAATTGATAAATATCCAATTAATAAAAAATATTTAATAATTAAAACTCACTAAAAAAATAATTAAATAAATAAACATACCTTGGTTGTTAGCTGGGGGGGGTCAATATCGGAACAGTTGAAGAAATAGCCAGTTAGCCGACCAATCCACTCCACCGGTTTAGAAATAAACCTGAGATTCCGTAAATGCCTATCCATATTGATTTCTTTGATTACCTCTTTTGCTTACTAAAAGTGTTCAGGTTCAAGTATGGTTACAAAAATACCATTCTCAGGCTAGTTGGCCTTACATTTAGCTCTTTGTATCAAGGCACTGTCAGGCACACTTTACTAGCTCATGAGTTGGATCCCTAACGTGGAGGACCATTAAAGAAACTCATTGAACGAAGTTGATCCTGCAGCGCCCTGTTGAGCAACCTTCTTTCAACTTTGGAGAATGGAACGATTTTCCGAAAATGGTACTCCATGGTCGGCGGTGAAACCATTTTTGCCCAGGAATCCTCACACTTCTTGACAGTACATTATGTTAGCGGATTTTGGGTCCGCTTCGGAGGATCAACGCTAAATAGGCACTTTTCATAATGTGTTTATTACTGGGCGAGATTAGTCCCCCTGGTGAGAGACGTATATGTGGGACAAATCTTAGGGGGCGGGCATTGGTATGTCTTTGGCGGCAATAGATTGTTGTTCTGTAACCCACCTATGACCTATCTGTATCTAGTTCTACGCCGAAACACAAAGTCTCCTAAACTGCCTGGTCAAACAACCAAGCCAAGTTTTCTGAGCTTTGTCTTAAGCAAAATGATCAATATTTTTAATTTATTTTTGATCATGGTCCTCAAACATCACAAATTTCTTTAATCACCCGATTGTTTGCAGTTTCACTTAGTAAGTTACAGAATTTCCCATTTTAATATATTTTATCGGATGGTTTTGAGTCAATTCTGAAAGAGTGCAGCTACTGAAGTTGATCCAACAAATTTTAAAATTTATTTCGATACTTTCTCCAATTTTACATACTAGACACCATAACAGATATGTTTATGTCTGTCAACAATTTACAGAACCAAAACTCTGTTTCTGAGTTTTCTAGATGAAATTATTCATGCAGCTTTTAAATGCAAAACGAAAAGCTAAGTCCGTTACTGAAAAAAAAAAAAAAAAAATGGAAAAATAGAGTGGTAGATTACCCGAGGTATCAGGTGCGAGTAGATGGTTTTTGCAATATTTAGTTTATAATGGTGAACCTAAAGAAATTTTTAAACAATTAAATGTAAGGGCCTAGAATAAAAAATCTAACTGTCTCAGCCAGGGCTTGAGCCTGGATCTCCTGCTATCCGGGCAAGCGCGTTAGCCTTTTACACCACAGAGACTAGCCAGATAAGTTATTAAATTCCCATTTATAAAATCAATAAATTTTTGTTTATTAATAAAGAAATAATTGAACAATTAGGAATGGAGATTTACCTGAACCGAAAATTTTAATTTTGTTTTATAAGCTACTATTAGTTGTTTTTCTTAGTGCTATTAGGAATTTCCTTTGTAAGTGTAAAGTTAAAGAATCTTATCCTTTACCTAGCGAAATTGGACGAATATGAGAGGGATATATTATCTGCAGAGATAAGTGTGACTATAAATTTAATTTTTAATGCAGAGTCCGTAATATTTAGTTAAAGCAATGAAACTGAAGACTGTTTTGTTTATTGACAAAAAATATTTTCTATAAGTGTGGGTTATTACACACAGATGGAAATGTCAGATATAAATGTTCAGCCACGCTCTATGGAATTCGCTTAGTCTAGCTGTTCCTGTGTAAGAGTCTTTTTATTTTATATAATCAAAATTTCTAACTATAATTTTATTATTATTATAAATTATNATATTATTTATATTGAAAAATAAATTTTAGAATGTAAAAATTTATTTCAGACGCCCCCTCCCCGCTCTTTTAAAATTGGCGAACTCAATTGAGTATTTTAACTTGTTTGTTGTTTAGTATTTTTAATTCAAATCGGTTAAAGCAAAGAGGACTCTTGAGAAAGAACAAATTGAATAACCGTAAATAACTTCTTGTTATTATTAGTTTATTATATGTTATTGTATCAAATATTATAGTTGTAGTATCAAATATAATTTTCTAACATTTTTGACCTGTAAAATTTTCTCTAAAATGAGACAGAACATGAATTCCTTACGATAAGGTATCTAAAAATAAATGAAATTACATTTTTCTTTCACTATGACTTTCTGATTTTTAGCTCCTGCGTTGAAGACTTCTTATAACCTTAGATAGAAAAAAGACGAACTATATAATATTTAGTAGCATTGAATATACTCATGCAAGCCCTGATATCTAGATGTTTCAATTTACACAATGATCCTCTAAAAACGTGTCTAAGCCAGATTTTTTTTTTAGTGATCTATTGTCTATTGTAATTTTATTATGAACATTGATAGGCCTAGTATCGAATATTGTTTGACCTGGTATATTATCAGTGTCATTTGACTTGATCTACTTCATAATAACAGACTAGACAATAATATTTGTTTTTGTTTTTTGTACATCTGTCTGTTAACAAGAAAAACCATTCCCAGACATAGTGATGGGAAAGGAGCGGACATTTAAATAGAATAGTCTTCAGGTCTACTTGTCAAATTGTAATATCTATTAAACAAGTAACGCGAGGGAATAGAATAATAAATCTATTTGTCCCAGCCAAGACTCGAACCTCTTCAGCTTTCCGGGCACGAATGCTAACCGTTACACCACAATGGGACAAGCTAGATAACTTACTATATTCCCAACACTCTAGCGAGAGTCTAAAAAGCCTTCTTGCCTTATCTGGCTTGTCCCGGTGGTGTAACGGTTAACATTCGTGCATGAAAGCAGGACATCCAGGTTCGAATTCTGGCTGGGACAGATAGATTTTTTATTCTGTTCCCTCTCATTAATTGTTTAAAATTTACGTGGGATAATATACCACAAAAAAATTAATATTTATAAATGTAATATCTATTGATCGATCGGTAGGGAGATTTCAGTGAGAATTCCTCGTACCCCGGGGTTCTACAGGTAGTCTAATGGTATTCCCAACATCGTGCCCTGGAGATAAAACAGCATGTTTATATGTTGAAATTTGCTTAATCCATCACATATCAAAGCATTTGTTATTATTATTTATAATTATAAAATCTCCGTTTTCTAAATTTTATATACTTGAGTTATAATTGTATTATTACTTCACCAGAAACTATAGAGATGTTTTGTTATTAGACAATTATACTTTATTACAGTTAAAATATTGAAAATAGATATGATCTGTGAGGTCAAAATCTCTGAAGCAAATTTCAAAGGAAATAAAAAGTTTTAAGAAGAGGAGAGGATTGTCAGGAATTCGTTCTTTTTAGTTGAAGAATTAAAAACTAATTTGTTGCCAAATTTTTTTTTAGTTTAGCCAACATTTTTACCAGAATTTCAGGGCTGAATATGAAAAAGAAACATAAAATATAATATAGAAACATGTCTATATATAAGTATAGATAGAAGAGTCATGGAAGTAGACACAGTTGAGCAGGAGTCTCTCTCTCCCATCACCCTACTTAGTATGTTACTCTCATTATATCATAAATAATTTTATTTTTCTTTCCAATATGTATAGTATCCATTTTATACAATCAATTACACATAGTTTTACATTTTCATTTATTTTTCTTTGTTGGAGTATTATATATAGACATGTTTCTATATTATTTTCATGTGTTTCTTTTTCATATTCAGATGAAAAAAGAAACATATTTGGTCTTAGTAGTTGAAGAATTAAAAACTGATTTGTAATCAAAAAATTTGTTTATTTTAGCAAACGTTCCGACCTGAATTTCAGGCCTGATGAAGGCCTGAAATTCAGGCCGAAACGTTTGCTAAAATAAACAAATTTTTTGATTACAAATTTGTTTTTAATTCTTCGACTACCAAGACCGAATTCTTGAAAATCCTCTGTTCATAAAACTTGACGGTCAACAATTTACCTCCAAAAATTAAAAAGTGTTATTTTTGAAGTATTGTTCTTCTAACAGTATTTCTTTAATTTAGGTTAGTAGTACTTAATACGAATTATTATTATTTATGATTAATATGTGCATTACATTTATATATTATTCCGCATTTACATTAAGAAAAAATATTTAAGATGTTAGATTTGCGAAGTTAACAATTTTGAAATATTCCTACTTTTACTCTTCCTCTCTTTCAACAGATAATATTAACTACTCCAGTAGGTACATTACTTCGGAATTCGCACAAGTTGCATTAAAAAATAAACTAGTAAATTGTAAGTGAGACGTGGAGATTGATTGTCTTTTTTTTTTTTAATGTCAATTCGTTCTGTGGGTTAGTTGAAGCGTTAAAATCTAAAATGTGAGAAAGCAAACACCCAAAATTATGACGAATCATTTCATTAATGAAAAGATATTACGGTATGTATAATTTAATATGTAATATTTTTGTGTTGGAAAACAGAATAATGGGAATTTTGAATTTATTTCTAGAGTAAGAATTTAAATAAAACAGATTTAAAAAAAAATTTTCATTAGCGTCATTAGCGTTTCAACCACATACAAAAGTGACATAGTTATTTACTTGATTGATTTTTTATCAGTTTTATATCGTTTTCAAATTCATATACATTTATTAAATTAAATATAATAGTTATACATATACATATATTTAAGCATGTGGGAATATACTTCTATACTCACATGCTTAAATATATTTAGTGAAAAAGAGGAATAATTTTTTGAAATTTGCCTAAAATATTAAAAATTAACCTAATAATTGCATTAAATATGAAACAATTAAGCTTTTTGGGTAAGATTTATTTTTTGTCTAAGAAAATTGATTGTTATTCGATTGCTATACTTATCTATTCTTTTTTTATTTTATTATAATTAATATTTCTTGTCCGTTTTGTTTTACAAATTTAGTTTCTTTACTTTGTCGGAATAAATGCTCCCTTCCCCACCGAACTAATCCTTCCATCGTGAAAGACTTCCTTAATCCAAGGGAAGTCCTTAATCCTTACTTTTTCCAACTAATCCAGCGCCCCCCCCCCCTTTCCAAAGTAGAGTCCACCTACTCTTCTCCAAGAAAAACTTTTATTTTTTAGTCATTGCCTTTAATGAAAGTATTACGAGGCACGAGGCCTTCAGTTTTTCTTCCTCCGCTTCAAAAGAAGAGGGTCTTTCTTATTATATATTTTTTGTATATATATTTTTTGAATCTTAATTACTCATTCCTTTCTGTTTTTCTTTGTCACTGGTCTTATTAGGACCTTTTCTATGTTCTTTTGATATCTATTAAGTAAGATCGAAATATGAAAAATGTCACTCAAAAACTATATTATTTCTTCTTTTTCATAAATATGAATCAGTACAATTTTTCAGGATTCTCCCACGAATATTAATCTCTCTAGCAACTGGCCACCGTCTTAAATTAACTTATTCTTTATCATGCAGGTTTAATATATTTTCAGCAGTAACATTTATATCTCATAATTAGTAGGAGCGAAGTTATTTATAACATTGAGGATGAGATTACAACAAATTTTACCCGTATTAAATCGGGACTTCTTAGCATCATTACAAATTATGGTCTACGGTGAACAAAATAGTGATATAAGTTACTTAAAACTTTAATCTGGGGCACAGTGGTCTAGTGTTTAAGGTTACCGGATTTCTTAGCCAAAAGTCCCTGGTTCACGGTTAAAGTTTTTTTTTTTCTTTCGGTGCTTCTGTTTGTAATGACCCAGAGGGTTTCTGGTGCACTACTAAGGAACACTCAGTCCTTATTGAGAACTATTCTGCTTGAGAAAAAAAAAATAATAGGCGGCCAGAATGGTGCCCTGACTTCAAGTCTTTAGTATGCTGTGGATCGACAATAAATTCTTCTTCCTGAGCCTACATAGCCGGCTGCAGGACAGTTTTTTTTGTCTAATTTGTATACTTTGTATCTATGAAAATAATTAAGTTGGCATATTTTACATTTTAATTTAAAAAAATTCTTTAAACTAAATATTACGTCCATAAAATCGAAAAAACGTGTTACATTCGCACTTGATATTTCAGGTAATCCCCTATTTCTATTTCATCGATTTGGCTCATTAATGAACTTAACCTTTCTTTTTAAATTTAAAAATGACATGCCGAAATTCATTAGAGAAAGTGAAAATTGTGACCAGGCCAACACAAAAACTTACACAAATACACGCTCTATCTCTCACCTTTACATAAGTATAAATTTTTATGAGTATTATTTTTTGTGTCTAGCTCATAGGAGAGGAGGACTAACTATATATATCTTCTTGTAAATAAAGAAATTCGAATGGATATTTTAAGGTTTTTCTTTTTGCAAACTTTCGGATAAATTATTTACTGGCTGATATCGTTCAGAAGGTGGTTTAATTTAAAGGAAGATAAAATTTATAATCGTAATGTATTCGTTCTTATTGGAGTTAGAAATAATAAAAATTGCGTAATTTGTTTAAAATGCAATTTATATTCTTTATCGTTTTCCTAAAAATGCAAATTATGGAAAATGTTCAAGAAAATAACATTGATAATTTGGCTCACCCCCTTACTTTAAAATGTAGAATACGAGATATTTAGGCTTACAATTCAATTGCTTAAATATATTGATTTTTTAATTAAACCTTAGGGGAGGTAAACCAAATTTTATATAGATTAATTTCTTCACATTTGTGTTTAGTGTTACGATAACAAATTTTGATTTAGCTAGATATCAATTTCATTTTCAAACATTTATGACTTATAAAATTTATGGAAATTGCGGATTAAAGTATATAATTAAGAANNNAAATAAGTGCTGCTATATATATATAAATATTTTTAAATATATACTTTCAACCACCATTTTCGTAAATTTTATAAGCTAAAATTATATGTATATTAACTTAAAACTTAATTAACTTTCTTCGCTTTTCTTGCCCGAAGCCAGCCCCTGTCATGATTCATTGCTCTCTCCGGTTTGTAAAATAAAATAAGTAATTAACTCTTATTTATATCCATACTAAATGAAATATAGAAAATCTGCTTTGATTAGGCAGCTCCTGAGCGACGAAATAATTGTGTATCGTTGTAGAAAATGAAATTTTTGAAGAAATAAAATTCTTTTTAGCTCTCTATTCTGGGCAATGTAGACTGGTATCCATAATGACTATAAAATATGTTGTATTATTTGTTTATCATTTTTTTTTCTATTAATATCATTATGACTGCTTGTTCCATTAAATGATTCTTGATATTTAACAAAAAAAAAAGTCTTACTTCAGGAGCTTAGTATAATAAAACAGATTTCCTGAGTTTCTTCAACCACGAAAGAAGACTTTTTATAATAACATTTAAAATAAAAGCACTGTATATATTATATATATATATATACACACTCAAGGTTATACTACAAAAATTTTGTAATGTATGACAATCCGCTACTCCACTTTGCAGTATGATTTTGTTAAATAGTAGCACCTGTTCTGAATTTGCAGGGTATGTAAAATGTATTTCTCATGACAACATGTTCACTTTCATGTAACTTATTTAGTATTTTTTATTCGCATGGAAAGAGCTCTGTATCACTTAAAAAAATGTATTTTTATAACCGACTTCCATTGAGTGAACATATTTCTGTAACTTTATTTCCACATTTTCCTTTGCTTTCGTTTTAGGGAATGAATTTACCCATCGTCACTGTGAGTGTACTTTGAGATGTAATTTTCCTCCTAACCCCGACGGTAGTTCTGAAATCCTTGAGAATTTAATATTTTCTCACTCCCTTTTTCTTTCATTGGCCATGTCTGTCTTTCTGCTCTAATAATTATTAGAAAAACTCTTTATGATTCTTTAAAAATATTAAAGCTGAGAATAAATTTAACTGCTTCTCAATCAATCAAATTAGTTTTGTTTTATCAATGTCAACTTAGAAATGCAATAATAGGACTATTTATCTCTAACTTTTAATTTAAAAAAAAATTGAGTGGGGGAGGGATTCAGCTAGGACAAAGCTAGAAAGATAATAAGGATTCCTCTTTTAGTTAAAAACTATTTTTCGGATAATGAAAAATTTTACCAATAAAAAGCATAGAATTCGGGTTCTTGAACGGTTTTGTGATTCATAAAAAATTGATTTCAAATTAAATTTACAATACAATAAAACAAATAATCATTCATTTTTTTTTCATGGAATAATGGATGGATTAAATCAATAATGGAAGAGAATAATGACTATTTGCTGGAGTTATAATTATGCAACAGATGTTATGTAAAAGTATTATTTTCAATTTAAAAATGTCTGGCGTTAGATGTTTAAATATATTTGATAGAGTTATCTACGATTACTTGTTATAAAGATTTTACGGGCAAATATACATATAGATCCCCGAAAATTTTGCTCCTTGTGAATTTTACTTGCTGTGTGTGCACTGCACTCTCTCCCACCTGTTCTTGATTGCTACATATCGCAGCCACGAGTGTTTCATTTTCTATATATACTCTCTCTCTCTCTCTCTCTCTCTCTCTCTCTCTCTTATACAACTCGACTTAAGGAATACACTGGGGGAGATTTTTTGTTGAGTTAGATCTAACACTGTTTTTTTCACTAATTCTTGGTGTCCGAATCTTTGAATAACCCAGATTTTGTCTATCACATCAACTTTTTAACCAAATATACAGTTTAAAAAACATTTAATAGAAGTTCATACATATTAAATGGTTTAATGAATGAACAGTACTTAAAAAGCTTTTTCTAGAGTGTTTAGTTTGTGTACATACTCGCTTGATGCTCCAACAATAATCAGCCATCATATGTACGTCCCATCTACCTTGAAAACTTGCTTTCATCTGCACCATATCCGTATTCCCCTTCTTCCAAAGAGGGAAATTCATTGAAAACTGGCACGGGGACTTCGGCTGAATGAGGTACTAAGCGTATATCTGACGGTAAACTAGGATACCCTATTTTACGTTTGTTTTTCTTGTTATATCCCGATGTTTACACTATACAAAAGTAACAATCACTTGAATGATCTTTGGGCTCGCGCCAAATCATAGGTATACCAAATTGAAGCTTAGCACGTCTTCCCTTGGTCCACACCCGTAAACCCTCAACACCCTGTTTACACACTTTATGAGGTGCCCATGCTTTATCTTGGTCACCAAGTTTCACTTTAAAATAGGCAAAATATGCTCAGAAAATATCTGACAAATTTACTGATGTTTGTCCTTTGACTGGGAATGGTAAAACTGCCACATACATAACAAAACGAATCGGGGCTGTATTCGCACTTTCGACGTGTAGGAGCAGAAGTAGTCATAAGTAAACATTTCAGTTCAAACACACTATTTAGTTCTGTACACTTCCGTAACGAAATACTAAATACTGCTTACCGACACACAACGTTTCACCACAGTATAACGGACGTA